>JAJIBD010039352.1:0-72370 GCA_021461705.1 Cryptotis parvus | reverse complement strand
TAACTATCTTGAGAGAGTCGCTTCAATTTTCATTATTCACAATAGCCAGAATCTGGAAGCAACCAGGTACCGAAAATCGATGACTGGATAAAGAAGCTTTAAGTACTATCTACACAATGGAATACTATGCGGCTGTTAGGAAAAATGAAGTTATAAAGTTTGCCTATAAATGGATGGACATGGAGAAGATTATGTGAAGCGAAATTAGTCAGAAGGAGAGACAGATACAGAATGACTGCATTTATTTGCATGGCATAAATATATATGTACATATTATGATACCAATATCCAAGGTCAAGTGAAGCATATATCGGGAGGGTCTTGTCAAGGTGGAAATTATCACAAGCGGGTGGGAGTCAGAGTTTAGGAAGAGACAGAAAATGGAACAGGGTGCTAATAATAGTCGGGGGTACTAATGCCAACCTAGAGACTGAGCATTAAATAGAGGCAAAAGGATTCACATGACAACCTTTTAATGTATGTTCTGTAATCCATAGTCTGGAAGGGAAGGAAAAGAGAAAGAGAGAAAGGCAAAGAAATAAAGAACCTGCCATGGAGCAGGGGCTGGGGAAGGGGAGGGAACCGGGGATGTTGTTGGTGGGAGATGGGCACTGGTGGAGGGACAGGTGCTGAAACACTGTTGACCAAAGCTTAAACATGAACTTTTTAATTGTATATCTTTTTATTTGTATATCTCACGGTGGTATAATAAAATACTTAAAAAATAAGTCTTTTTAAAATGGCAACAAAAAGCAAAAACAGAAAAAAAAACAAGTTGGCAATACAACTCAGAGTTTTCGTACTTTTTTTTTAGTTTTAGGTCACACCGGTAATGCTCAGAAGGTTACTTCTGGCTCTGCACTCAGGAATTACTCCTGGCAGTACTCGGAGGACCATATGGGATATGAGAATTGAATCCAGGTTGGCTGGGTGCAAAAGCGAATGCCGTATTGGCACCACTGTGACTCACTCCGGCCCCAAGTTTTGTACTTTCTAAGTCTTCTAAATCAAGATAGGCAGTAAGACACCCATCACCTCATAGCAAACAAAGGACAAAGCTCATCATCTCACGTTAAAAATGAATGATGGGTTAAAATCTTACTTAACATTTTCCCAATAATTATAAGCATCCTCAGACTGCCAACCAGACACCAGTATTTTGACAACAAAGGCGGGTGCTCCCCAAATTGTAAATGCATACAGGAACTTTAGTGATGTGTCTCCCTACTTTATCTTGAACTCTACTCAAATGTTTACCTTTTTTGAAAAAGGCTGCCTGTTTCTTTAAAAAGGGCTTATCATTTTACTTTATTCTGAAAAATCCTACTTGATTGTTTTTCACCCTCACACAATCTCTACTATCATATCCATCATTTTTTGTTGTTAATTTATTAAGTTGTTGCTTTGTCTAGAAATACAAGCTGTTGAGGAGACAATGGCTTTGTTTATTAATTTGTTTATCTCAGAGCTACTTGAAGTTCTCCTAGGCGAATGGATGGACAAAAAGAGCATAAATTAGTAAACAGTAATTTTGTTAAATATTTTAGTAAACATTTACTAATATTTTAATCCTTGTTAAAATCAATTGTCAGATGAAAACTAACTAGCTGAACATCAAACACCTAGTAAGAAATGGGGCCAAATTCCAACAAAAACAACCAATTGCTGTAGCGTATGCCTGGGGAGAAAGGAACTCTTTTTCACTGTTGGTGGGAGTGCCGACTGGTCCAGCCCTTTGGAGAAGCAATTAATCGGACATTCCTCTCAAAAAACTTGATACTGAGCTCCCATTTGATCCAGCTTAATACCACTCCTGGGAATATAACCTGGAGACCCAAAACACACAGAAACACATATCTGCGCTTTGATGTTCGCCGCGCACTACTCACAATAGTCAGAATCTCGAAACAACAATCTTTCACAATTTCTTCTGAGAAGCATGTTTAGATCATTCACCATAGCAAATTACAATAAACAATGCAAAATAAATTATTGAGGGCTGCTATCATAGCGGCTTAAAGGATGGCGTAGGAAAATTAGAGATAGCAGTGGTGGGAAGGTGCAATGGTGGTGGGATTGGTGATGGTATATTATATATCTATAACAATTTCATGAACAAATTTGCAACAACAGAGTTGATATAAGCGTAATAGTAAAATAAAATAAAAATTTAAAAAAAATTTTAAAAATGGGGCCAAGGATTCCAATCCAGATCAGACTCTAAAAGTTTTTCAACAGGGGGCTGGAACAATAGGATGGTGGGTAGGGCATTTGCTTGCTTGCATGCAGCTTGGTCGAGTTCCATCCCTGGCATCCCATAGGTCCCATAAGTGTCTAGGGGGTAATTCCGGGGGTGCAAGATAACTAGAGGCTGTCGCAAGTGCTTGACCCCCAAAAGTAAAATAAATAACTAAATAAAGTTTTTGGACAATACCAATTTCAAAACAGGAACTTATAAGTGGAACAATATTTTTAGAAAGATATGATAGACCTCTCTGTCTTCAACAGGTAGCATATTACTTAAATGGTACGGCAGTAAAATGAGAGTCATTGCCCTCATTTTACAGATGAAGCTATTTTATAATTACAGACATTGTTATAATTTGATCAGTTCGGAAGAAACACTTCTACGTTAGCTGAATCATCCTTACGTCATAGAGAAAATTTACTTATTTTAATATTAAAAATAAATGTACCAATGGGATGCCATGACAATTCAAGAGGAAAGAATAGTCTTTTCAACAAATGATGCTTTGACTACTGATAGCCTTATACAAAAAAATGAAGTTTACCTCCCGGGCTACATATACAAATTTATTTAAGATGAATCAAAGACCTAAATGTGAGAGTTTAGAACTGTTGAGATTTTTAGAGGCGGAGTGATAGCCCAGCAGGTAGGGCATTTGCCTTTGCGTAGCCCGACCAAGACTTAGTACCTGGGTTCGATCCCGGCATCCCATATGATCCCCTACGACCATCAGGACTAATTCCTGAGCAAAGAGCCAGGAGTAACCCCTGAGTGACCTCTAGGTGTGACCCAAAAGCAAACAAACAAATAAACAAACAAACAAACAAACAAACAAACAAATAAATAAATAAAAAGATTTTTAGAGGGACACATAAGTATGAATTTTGGTGACCTTAGATTATGTAAAAAATTTTTGCAAATAATATCTAAAGCAACAAGCATCCAAAGAAAAATCGATAAATCAAAATGCTTTAAATTAAAACTTTGTTTCAAGCGACACAACCCAGAAGTTGAATGAGAGTGGGAGAAAGTATGTTACAAATCATATGTCTAATTAATCCTATATACAGAAAGAATATTACAACTCAATATTGAAAAGACAATTTAATTTAAAAATAGAGTTTTTTGAGGCTGGGTGATGATAGTACGGTAGAGTGAGCTTTGCCATATGACGACCTGGGGGTGAATCCCTGTCTCTATACATATGATCCTTTGTCCCATCAGGAGTGATCCCTGAGCATAGAGCCAGAATAAGTCATCTGAGTGCTGATCTCCAAACAAACCAAATAAAAGGGAGGTAAAAATAGGGTCTTTAGAATATACATTTATCAAAATACGTTGAGAATATCCTCTAATTATTAGTCAATGCTATACAAATTATCACAATGAGAAATCATGTCAAATTCTCGAAACAAGTATAATAAAAAAGTAAAAATTGTGTCTCTTTAAAATGAAAAACACTTCACATTCATTGAAATAACTATTTTTTAAGTTCTTGTGAAATAACAAGTTTTGCTATATCTGAGAGAGCACTTGAATCCGACTGGTAAGATATAAAGAGCAGCTATTTTTGAATATGACCACGTAATTCACTTACCTAGATATGTATTTACCCCAAAATTGAAAACACGTTCACCCAAAAAAAGTACAGTAATGTTTACTGTAACATTGTTTCATAATATACAAAATATGGAACAACCCACAATCCATAATATTCCAAATATGGCACATGTTTGGATCCGCCTAATAGTCAGATATCCCTACAATGGAGTATAATGCAGTCATAAGGGAATAATGAATATATGCTGCCCATGGATGAACCTTAAGATATTATGATTAATGGCAAGGTGAGGCCAGAAAACCAATTTAATATTATGTATATAGTATGTCCAATGTAGACAACTTTGTAGAGGAAGTAGGCAGGACTGCAAGCATAATGAAATAAAATGTCACTGATTATAGCTTAGAGATAATTAAAATGTTTTTTAAGTTGGCTGTAATAGTTGCACACTTAGTGAATATACTAAGAAACCACTGAAGCATATTTCACAAAAGTTTATAATATTGTGCATTATTATATCTAAATAATCAGCTAAGTAAATGCTAACTTTAATAATCAAATAAGTGCTTGTAAAGTTAAATAGTACAAAGGAAAGAGAGGAAATTGTGTCAAGTCAGAGGCTTGGAGATCTGCCAAGATCATTGTATTATGTCTTTTTTGTTGGTCTTGCAAAAGAAGAGTTGCATCGGGGCCAAAGAGATAAGACAGTAGATTGAGGAACTTGTCTTGCACGTGGCTGACTTGGTCTGATCCCTGGCACTTTATATGTTTCCTCATATATCACCAGAAGTGAACACAGTAGTGTTAAATATGGCTCGAGAACAATCAATTAATTAATAAGCAAAATAAACACCACAACAAATGAACAGGAAAGGAGCTGTACTGATATGTCACCTCTAAAGTCACCTTAGGTTTCATAGCTCAATGTTTACAAATCTATGCAGAACTATACCTTCGTGCTCCTACTTTATTTCCAATATAGACTAGCCTAATGAAAACAGACTGTCAACACTTGGTCACTTGATCACTTGAATCCCGTTATTCATCGATTTGCTCGAGCAGGCACCAGTAACATTTCCATTGGACCTTATCACGTGCCAATGTAGCCCAATGGCATCTGGTTGATTCAGGAATATGAAGAGAGCCTCAAACCGTTCCTTCAGGGTCTTTACAAGGAAGTCTGACCATCTTGTAGGTTGGCGGCGCGTGATCTTTTGACATCCGTGGGATCCAGTCGGTAATGGCTCCTAGTCCAGCGGTTTGTCTCCAATTCGCGTACATGTCCAGCCCTAAACTATTTCTATTTCTTTGGATTTGGCATCTCGAACACGCCGGACAGCTTGCAGGGCTCTGCCATGCGGGGCGCTATATTCTCATTACTTTGTGGGGCTCTCTCAGAGGGGTGGGTAAAATATTCTACGGTAATTTGGAGGTAAATTGCCTGACCGCGCGGCCGGCTAAGCTTAACAAGGAAAGCTGGTTTCTACTCTGCTGGTGTACCTGTGTCTTAGGCTCAAGCATTCCTGGGCTTGAAATACTCTCCTCTGAAGGGCGGGTCTGGGGTGGTGGGTCCTTGTAGGCTGGGTTTCTGACAAGCCAGGCTGGAGACTGGATTAATCAGACTGTCCAACACCTACACAAATAATTTCACTTCACTCCAATTCCACTCTCTTTGTAAAATTGGATCCTAGTGGTGCCTACTATTGCTTAACCATTAAATGACTATGTATCTTGAGAACTCTAATCATAGGGACATGCTACATAATTGCTTAAGACTGGGCCTAAGAGACAACAAACAGAGGTTAGGATGCTTGCCATAAGGGAAAATCCTGCTTCAATCCTTGGAACCATATATAGTTCTGGGAGCATTGCTAAGAATGATTCCTGAGCACACAGCCAGAAGACAGACCTAAAGCACTGCCAAGCGTGGTCACTCAAACTCAATAAATAAGTGAATATATATACAGACATATATATATATGAATATATATACGGACATATATATGTGTCTATATATAAATATATATAGACATATGTCTGTATATATATATTCAGACATAAATATACAGACATATATATGTGTCTATATATATAAATATATATAGACACATATATGTCTGTATATATATTCATATATATGACATATGTGTCTGTATATATATTCACTTATTTATTGAGTTTATATATGATATATATACAGACATATATGTCTATATATATTCATATATATATATAATTGCTTATAGCCTTTGACTACTTGTAGAATTGAAAGAGTAATTGCTATATGCAATGATGAATTTTAAAATCTATCTTTTAGGTCCTACATAAAGACTAGATGTACTTAACTGACATGATCTTTTGATCTTCTGATCTTTCATGTGATCTGGGCAGAAGATTTCACTTGATATTATGTGAAATTGTTCCCCCATGAAGCTTATACCCTGAATCCAGTTTCCCTTCCTATCCCCACCTTGAGGATATTAGCACCCTGTAGAGTTTTCTTACCCTGTGTTGGGGTAGGCTGCCTAGTGTGAAAACAAGATTCTTCTGCATGTGATCCTAGTGCTTTTTGGGCCTGAACTGCTTCTCTTAGGCTATATATTTAAAACCTGGAAATTCGTAGGGGGTTAAGGTACTTGCCTTGCATGCAGTCGATCCTAGTTTGATCCCTTGTGCCTAAAGATCCTCTGAGCACTGCCAGAGTGATCCCTGAGTTTGAGCTAGGCATAAGCCCTAGGCATTGCTGTGTGTAGCTTCAAACCCCTTCCCTCAGATGACTAGATATATCAAAGGTAGGCTGGGTCCTCTGGGCTTTTGTAACACTTCCTGATTTCTTGATGAATAAATAATACTAAAGAATAAAAACTGATACTTTACGCTCTATGACATGGCTGAAAAGTATCTTTAAAGGCATGACACACCACTGACCAAGCAAATGGAAGCAAAGATAAACAAATGGGATTATATAAAATTGAAAAGCTTCTGCACCTCAAAGAAAGCGGTGACCAAGATACAAAGACAATCCACAGAGTGGGAAAGGATATTCACCCAATGCCCATCTGACAAGGGGTTAATATCCAGGATATATCAGGCACTGGTAGCACTCCACAAGAAGAAAACAGCCAACCCCATCAAAAAATGGGGAGAAGAAATGAACAGAAGCTTCCAAAAAGAAGAAATTCGAATGGCCAAAAGGCATATGAAAAAGTGCTCTTCATCTTTAATCATCAGGGAGATGCAAATCAAAACAACAATGAGGTACCATCTCACCCCACAGAGACTGGCACACATCCAAAACAGCCAAGAACAACCGGTGCTGGCGTGGATGTGGGGGAAAAAAAGGACTCTCATCCACTGCTGGTGGGAGTGCCGACTGGTCCAGCCACTTTTGGGGAAAACAATATGGGCATTCCTCCGAAAGCTAGATATTGAGCTCCCATTTGATCCAGCAATAGCACTCCTGGGGAATATACCCTAGAGACCGAAAAACACATAGCAGAAACACTATCTGTACTTCTTTATTCATCTCTCGCTATTCACTATAGCTAGAATCTGGAAACAACCTAAATGCCGAGAACAGAGGACTGGCTAAAGAAACTGTGGTTCATCTACACTATGGAATACTATGCGGCTGTCAGAAAGGATGAAATTATGAAATTTACCTGCAAATGGATGGACATGGAGTCTATCATGCTGAGTGAAATTAGTCAGAAGGAAAAGGACAGATATAGAATGACTGCATTCATTAATAGGATATAGATACCAGTGTTTTAATAAATATGGGAAATGGTAATGGCAGATTAAAACTCACCACTGAATATACACAAAGAGACTTAAGTGATAAACTCTAAATATCTGCAGGGCTAGCCACAATGTGTAAAATAAGAGGGAGAGATGCAGAGACAGAGAGAGAGATAGAGAGAAAAGAGAGGAAACTGGGGTACCTGCTATTAAGGCGGGCTGGGGGGGGGGGGAGGGGGGGGTACATTGGTGGTGGAAATGGGGCACTGGTGGAGGGATGGGTGCTGGAATACTGTATTACCAAGAACCAATTATGAGACAAGCCTTGTGTATGTTTCACGGTGGTATAATAAAAAAATTTAAAAAAATACACCACGAGTCATTTATTAATACACAATAAAATGAATACTCATCCCATTTTACAGATGAAAGCTGAATTTGAGTGAAATATCTTGCCTAAAACCTCATAAATGGGAAAATAGCAGCAAACAACTGGGATTCTCAGCTATTCAGGCTCAATCAGCATGTGTTCAGCTGCTTCTCTCTCCCAACAGCCGAGTCACTCACCCCACTCAGGGTCTTCGACAAGGCATTCGTACTTTCTCTTCTCCTCACTCATTGTTTTATAAATTCAGTTTGCAGACACTAATTTGTAACTTTTTATTAAATTTGATTAGTTGTTAATTATTGTCACCTATATGTATTTTATCTTTATAAAATTTTCTTTAATTACTAGAAATGATTTCTCCTTCCTCATGCTCTCCTTCTCCCTCAATTATACTGTGAGAGAAAGAATGCTCCTGAAAAACATAAAGCTGTTTGAGCTTAGGGAATTCATAGCCTTGAGAATAGTTTTCAAGACACATTACAAGAGCTCCTTCAAAGAAAAGAAACTTCCCATCATGTAACAGAATGGCCTCATATATGGTGCATATGGTTGTCTTCTACTAGATTAAGAAAGGTTAAAAAACCACACAGCGATTCATCACCATAAACTGAGCTTCAATGACTGATGGATTTACTTTCTAATAAATCTGTTTACCATTCTTTTAAGTTTTATTGGATGAAGTAATATAAAATGACTTTATTATATGCCTGCCAAGGGAAGGCAAAGAGATGGGAGGAACCTGGAGACACTGCTGGAGGGACTGGACATGAGGCGGTGGGATTGTGTTGGAACATTTATGCCTGAAACAACTGTAGTATGAGCGATTGGACATGAGTAGTGGGATTTTGTTGGGACATTTTATGCCTGAAACAACTCTATTATGAGCAACTTGTAAATCACAGTGTCTCAATAAATATTCCTAGGGAAAAAAGTAGGAACACTGAATGTTTGAATATAAAGGTCACTAAAAGATTTTGGCATTGTAATTTATCATACCACTTTGCTATATTTCCAGTAAATGATTCATCCTTAAAGTCATCTCACTAAAGTTTTCTATTCAAATGTGATTAAACTTACTGTACAAAAAGGAAAAAACATAAGCTCTTTTGTGGATCCCATCACTTTAACATTCAATAATCAGTGTTAAAATTAAGCATGTGTACAACTGCTTAACAAGTATACCATTTTAAATCAACTTCATTTACCCATCCAGACTCCCCTCTCTCGTCAGAACTCCACCCAGAGAGAGCTGATCACAGCCCAGCAGTTCATCAATAAATGCTGGATTTAGAGATGCCTACAAGGTATGCTATCCACACGGCAGAGCCTGGCAAGCTACCGTGTAGTATTTGATGTGCCAGATACCAGTAACAATTATAGACCTCATTCCCATGACCTGATGGAATGGTTTGAGGCTCTTTATGTTCCTGGAGCAAGCAGATGCCCTTGGGCTCTACTAGCATGAGACAGGACATATGGAGATGTTACTGGTGCCCACTCGAGCAAATCAATGATGAACAGGAAGACAGTGATACAGTGATAAAGTGATATCACTAATCACTACTGTATCTAAAATCTTTACTTATGTAGTTTTCAAATGTGATGAGTAAGAAAGAATGGCTTATAACAAAGAATAAATTATTCAGTGTATGCTTAGGAAGGCTCAAACAGAGGTGCAGAAAAATTTGGAAATAAGTGTTGTCTGTAGGTGCAGTGGTGGAGGGTTTGAGGTTTACTAGTAGAAACCCACTACATTCTAGACACTCAGAGAGTGAATACAAAATCAGAAATTGTCCAGATTCGCACATAACAACCCAGGAAATAAGTCATGACTATCAATACCATTCCCATGTATGGGCTGTAACTGTCAATATAATTAGTGCTGGCTAAGGGACCAAATATGGGTATGGGGGTTGGGAAATGAGGGTCTGTGGTGATGGGGGGCACATTGGTGGTGGAATTGGTGTTGAATGATGAACCTTTCTTTACAACTGTATTGTGAATAACCGTTACTTTGTAAATTATTATGTTTAAAGTTAAAAAAGAAAGGCTTATATTTTTTTCAAGATGTACACAACATACAGATAAATAGTCAAAGTCTTAGTCACAGAACTGTGCACAAGAATTGGTAAAGTTTGTTCTACAGGCAAATGCTGCCCAATCTCTGTTGGTTATAATGCTTTCCCACATGGTTTCACTTACATTTAAACCACCAGACATATATTAGATAATGTATCTCATCTTTTCATTTCCTATCATATTAATGAAAAATTTTATCTTGCATCTTGAAAGGGCATGCTTTCTTACATCTAGTCATAAAAATGTTGAACATCTTAAAATGTGAACTGAGACTAGAGGTTTGGAATGGCCTAACAGCTGTTGTACATGCAGATGTGGCGTATAAGCTAAAGACACATTATTCTACTATTCAGAAATAGGAGCTGGAAAATCTTCTATTTTGGTACATAAGAGTTGATTTATTTTCCTCTCTTTTAAACCCAGGCTTTCAGAAGTTTGAAAGAAGAAACTGCTATATTCAAACCCTAAATCAATATGTGACAACATAACATAACTCAGATTTTTACTAATTTGAACTAATATTTCTATGTTTTTTGTGTGAAATAATATAATTTTTACTGAAACATTTTTAGAAGGATGTGAGAGGACAGAAGAAGCATGTGTTCTCCATAGTGGTGACAGTCAAGCAGAGAAGCACAGAGACAAGCCAGAGAGGCGTGTCAGGAGAGTATGGGCTTGAAGAGCAAAGAAAATATTTCTATTTTGAAATGCTTATACAAGAGACTGGAGATATTAAATTTATTCAAATTTGCAGGAAGAAACAATATTTGATAAGACTTTGTTTTAGTAAATAAAAATAAATATAGGGACAAAGTTAATACATGTGACAGAACAAGTTTGAAGACCCAATAATTTTCCTTCAGACAGAAGGTGGGTAGCAGTGACCAGTACTAGGAGGAGGGCATGCCGTGATGTATTCGATATGCCAAAAACTATAACAATATGGACCTCATTCTCAGTGAATGGAGACATTACTGGCACCTGCTCGAGCAAATCGATGAACAACGGGAACACAAGTGACAAGGAATTTGTACTATACTCTGTAACTTGCGTTAGACTCCTATTATTTTCCAAAGAAAGCTGAGGTCAGAGAGATGTAATAGAGAGTATGCTTGTCCTATGTATGGCATATCCTTGTTAGATTCCTGGCACCACATAGGGTGCCCCAACGTCCTGCCAGAAGTGATCCATGGGCACACCTGGGTGTGGCCCCAAAACAAAAAACAAAGCAAGCATTCTCCAGCCCTCTGGAGGCTGATTATGTCATAGCTACACATGGATGGTACTGTTTCCTTTTCCTACTTCTGATAAATGTAGTTAGATAACTAAATAGGCAACTGACTGAGAAATTCATTCTATCTGCCCCGCTCCCTGTCCCTGACACAATCTTATGAGACTTTTCCTCTGTATCTGTTATAGCCAGCAAAATGACTAAGTATGTGAAAAGATAGGTCTACAGCTGAATCTCAGCAAAACTATGTTCATGAAAAATGAACTAGTTCCATAGGCACCATTTACTCTCAATGGAATAAACACCTCTGAATACAGCAGTTATGTGTACCTAGGTCAAAAAGTCAACATGATGAATGACCTAAAACCTGAGCTGTGCAGGAGGAAGAGAACGGCATGGAATGCCTTCAAAAGCATTGAAGAAATAGCTAAAAAAGACAAAGATCCTCCAGCTCTGGGCACATTTCTTCAACTCCACCATTCTCCCTGCATTAACATGTGCCTCAGAAACCTGGGCCCTACCAAAGCAGGATGAGAATGCTATTCGGTCTCGAAAGAGGAATCAAAAGAGCTATGCTTGGAATATCACACCTCACTCCAAGTGAAAGAAGGAATCGAAGCTCCGATCTCCATCTCTGTTCCAGAGTCAGGGGCGCTGTCTTGTTTGCCAAGGCATCGAAAATCAGATGGGCTGGACATGTACTGAGATTTGGAAATAATAGCTGGACTAGGGCTGTTACCGACTGGATTCCACGGGATATCAAAAGATCTTGTGGCTGCCCACCTACAAGATGGTCAGACTTCTTTGTCAAGACCCTGAGGGAACGGTTTGAGGCTCTTTGCATTCCTGAAGCCACCAGATGCCATTGGGCAATAGTGGCACATGATAGGGTCAAACGGAAATATTACTGGCACCCGTTCAAGCAAATCGATGAATAACTGGATGTCAAGTGATCAAGTGATCACTCAGTACATTAATACATATGCTTATATCTCAAAGCACTATCTCTAATCTCCTAATTTCCCATTTTCTATACCTTAAACTGGGTCATCTGACCTTGATGAGTTAATGTCAGGGATGAGTGAGCTTTGGTGAAACAACAATAATAATAACCACAAAACAAACAACTATAGTAGAGATGTACTTCATGGCATATGCAAGAGGGACACCACTGGCCTTGATTAAATTCTCCATTAAGAAATACTTTGTGTTCCTTGGACCACTCTGATTTCTATTATAATAAGATTCCCCTTTGGTTTGGTTTCAGCCTTTACCGAGAGAAAAAATATAAAAACAGGATCCTCTTGCATTTCTCTTGGGAATTTCATAAATCTATTTCCACAGCTGACAATTGCTCTGACTCTGCTGGGGTGGATGAGAGGGGAAGTTTTAAAAAAAAGTGCATCATTTCACAACAGCTGAAATAATTTTTGGTTAAAAACTGTTTTAGAGATTCAAAAGTGTGTTTTCTCTGTCGATGCAAGGCAGCTAAGGTTGAGAGATATGATGGGACATGAACTGAGCATTCTAATATGCAAAACAGGACAGATATTTTTATGTATAACTAATGATAATAATTACTATTGACTTTAAAGTAAGCAAATCCATATTTGTTTTCTAGTTAAGGGTGTTACTTGAGAATATTCAAAAACATTTGCTAAAGGGGTGTGAACAGTGCAAACTCTCTCTCATCAGACTCCATCTGTTGGAATCTATTAATTGGCATTTCCCCCAGCTCACATTCCTTAAGTCCTGCATAACAAAAGCTCCTTATGCCAAGGGTAAGGGCTTACCTAATTTAAAACTGGATTTATTTTCTCCATAATTAAAAGTTCTAAATAGATTTTGAAAATTCTCCACAACTAGTTCACAAAACATCTTTAAGATACTCATGTGTTTCTTTAAAATTCACCAGGAAGAGGTATGTTTAAAGGTGTTTGGTTATCTTTATATTTCCCATTGAGTGCATTTCTTCATATTTCTTAACTCAGTGTCAATAAAGAGATGTTACATATGACAATGTCAATTTTTATATTTCCAGGAATTAAAACATTTTGAGTACGCATCCTGAAAAAATAATCAGCTCCCATCACTTTAAAAGAGCATATGTTTCTTTCTGAGCACACTGAAGATAGCAATAAATACAGACTGGTCATCATATATTATTCTTCCTTTTCCATGCAATTTATCCATAAAACCTTCCTTTCTGCTTCTTCAGTCTGTAATAAAATGCTGCTATGCTGTTCCTACAAGTTCTGAGCATTTACTAATTCTTCAAGAGTACTGTTAAGGGTATTTCTTTCTTTCTCTTTTTAAGAAGTAAGCAGAAAGGTTTCTGAACCTATACATCAAAAAGTTAGTCATTGTTTTGCTTGAGTATTGTGGTATTGCAGTTCATCATTCTCTTTCCAAATGTCATGGCACAACTTTTCTTTTAGTGAAGCCAGAAGGTTCTACTGAATTCTTTTTTTTTTTTTTTTTTTGCTTTTTGGGTCACACCTGGCTATGCTCAGGGGTTACTCCTGGCTCTGCACTCAGGAATTACTCCTGGCGGTGCTCGGGGGACCATATGGAATGCCAGGGATCGAACCCTGGTTGGCTGCGTGCAAGGCAAATGCCTACCCGCTGGACTATTGCTCCGGCCCTCTACTGAATTCTTATCTCTCACCTTCATCCAACATTCAGACACATAAACATGTGGCAGCCATATCAGGCCACAGTGGTTCCAGGGCGAAGGGCTATTCCTGAACATTCTGTTTGCTATTATCAGTCAACACTTCCACCAATAAACTCCTCCCAATTATTCTATAGATAGAGAGGAGAGAAAATGAAGAAAACTGGGGCTGGAGAGATAGCAGAGAGGGTTGGTCATTTGTCTTGCACATGGCCAACCCAGGTTCAGTCCCAGCATCCCATATGGTCCACTGAGCACCACCAGGAGTCATTCCTGAGTGCAGAGCCAGAAGTAATCCCTGAGAATTGCCAGGTGTGACCCAAAGAGCCAAAAAACAAAGAAAATTTAAAAATAAATACAAAATTTTGGTCTATTTCAGGATTTTAAAACCTCTTTCCACAAAACCTCCATAAAAATCCCTCCATAAAATGTGATGCTTTGAAGAATTTCAATTTTATTTCCCTTTACTTGTCCCATCCCATTATGGATGATTTAGTTATCTAATGTTACAGACCCCCAAACAGGAAAAGAAGGGAGGTGAGGGAAGAGCCCAGAATGTATACACTGACTGCTGAGCAATCTGAACCATAACTCAGGAACTTTAGAAATCCATCACCAGACTTAAAGCCTGATGCAGCCTCTATAATCCACAGCGGCAAAGAGAAGTCAGAATATGAGTTCATCAATTTATGAACAGCACAAAGGAAATTTATCCCCATCTTTCCCTCTTCCAAAAAACACAGGCACTACATTTGAATGAAGTTAAATATTAGAGCTTCCTTTCAAAACAACTCTAAAAATCACAGGATGTATAAGATCATTTTGAATAGGTAAAACAAATAAACAGGAAATCCCCCACATCCCCACCTGGCATTATTTTAACTGTTCCTTATGCTGGGAGCATCCTGAAAAGATTTACCAAACCAGAACTTTCTTCATTTATCCAAACAACATTTTTTGTAAAGTATTAACAAAGAAACCATTGAGGTAAGAGACTGAATTTGAAATTTTATTCCATTTTGATGTTTTTAATAAAGTAATGCACACCAGACATAATAAATACCCTGTGAATTGACCTTCTGACTTTCAACTACTATGGTTTTCTGCCTGTATTATGAGTTTAGGAAAAAGAAATAAAGCTATATTTAGAGGCAATGGTAGTTGATAAAGTTGTGTTTTTTGAGGTGGATCTCATTTATCAGTCTAATAGTTCCTTGGAAAGGACCTTTAAAAGTTCAAGTTCCTAGAACCCACTTGACCCCAGTGTGTAGGGGGAAGGACAGAGAAGGAAAGAAATCCAGCGGGGAAGTACAAAGATGGGGAAGAAATGTTAACAGGAGGGCAGGGGGCCGAGGATCTTAGAAGCATTCCTAATGTGAGAGTGGTACAGCTCTGCATACAAACCATACAGCCAACAACACTGAATCCTGAGATCCAAACTACAACAGCCAAACTTTAAAGTGCCCGATAGGGTGGCAGGCTGTGGTGTGGTGGGTGTGAAAAGGGAACCTGGGAACACCGAAGGGATTGATGGTAGGGCATTTTATGTCTAAACTCAACTATTCATAATGCTGCAAATCACAATTCTTGAATAAAATTAAAATATATTTAAAAATTCAAGTTCCAGTTCCCATAATCCCCAGCTGTAAAAGAATTACCAGGTGATACTTTTGTACCTGAGAATCAATATCATGACTTGGTCTAAATGCCTTCACATAGATTATGTTCATGTTAATTTAAAATATATATTTTCTTTCCGTTCTAGTAGGACACTAACAGAAGAGGTGATAATTATGAATTATTTTTCATGTTTAGGCTCCACATAAATAAGAAGCATAACTGTGTCAATCTGTCATGAAGGCCAAGACTACTTCTAGCTAAGTGCAGAAGCTTGAAGTTAGCCTCAAACATGAGATTTTTTGCCTAACACCTACATTTCTATGACTTTCCTTGTACCACATGAATAAATGAATACAATACTGATTTAGAGTACCATTTGAAGTTTTAAAGATAATAATTTGCATGCTCAGTACATATCAGTAGCTTTAAAAATTGTAACTACTATAATTTTTCTTAGAATAAATATCAAGTCTCAGAAACAATTATATATTTATCTACAATCTGTGCTTTAATGTGCTTAAGACACATTAGATATGTGATTATAAAAGACATTGCCCTTAAAAAGACCCATAATAATCAAATATCTGCTGCCTCTTGTAAAGACACTCTCTTGGGAAGTCATTCACATTGTCTAAAATATTTTTAAATGATCTTTGGAGTACACTTTAAATACGTAATTATTACCTTTGTGTTCTTTTTATAACAAACATCTTATCTTTATAATGACCTTGCTAGATTTACAAGCAAACATCCCAAACTGAAAAGAATAAGAACCTGCCCTTTCGAATACATAGTGATAACTGTTTGTATTTTGAGGTTGACTAGTTTTTGAAAATACTTAAAATCTTTTATGATCAAGTGTGGTAAAAGAAGGTAACTGGTTTACTTTGAAGGTCCAAAGTTAAAATCTGATCTAAAAGACGAGGAATTAATTTCCCATGTTCTTCATGAGCTGGCAATTTGAGAAGAGTTTCTAGCATTTTTTAGAGTAAGAGAGTCCAGTGGCAATATCACTTGGCTACAAACACTTTAGTGTATTTTCAAATTCTGTTTTGTTATACTCATGATAAAGATTGCTTTTGTTTTACATATACTGCTTCTCGCTAGGTTTCTTGAATTAGCATACTTAACTGAGTTTATAGAAATATTTTCCAGCTATAAAGATTTCATCTATTAATTCTAGATTAAGCACAGCCTGGTATAACAATCATAGAGAATGTGAACCTTCTAAAACTGTGTGCATAGAGTTTATTTGATAAACTGGGTTGCTCCCCTACATAGGGCCATGTAACTGAATGTGGGATGGGGAGTTACAAAATATCTTTGTTAAAATAAATTCATGAGTTATTATCAGTAAAGATTTTACTTGCCATCGAAGCACTAGCCAAACAGGGTGTTCAAACCCAATAAATCAAGATCCTTCGTGAGCTGTATTATGGATTCACCTCCAGGATCTCACCATCCTACAAAGAAGTGATCATCAATGTCAAAAGAGGAGTTCGGCAGGGTGATACCATTTCACCAAAACTCTTCAGCGCCACCCTTGAGAACATCATGTGATAATTAGGATGGGAAGGAATGGGAGTGAAGATAGACGGTCGGCAACTAAAAGCACCTCTGCTTCGCTGGCGACATCGATCTAATAACACCAAACATTAACCAAGCGGCACAAATACTGGCTGACTTTGACCGAGAATGTGGAAAGATAGGTCTATAGCTGAATCTCAGCAAAACTATGTTCATGAAAAATGAACTAGTTCCAGAGGCCCCATTCACTCTCAATGGAACAAACATCTCTGAATGCAGCAGTCATGTGTACCTAGGTCGAGAAGTCAACATGATGAACGACCTAAAACCCTGAGCTGCACAGGAGGAAGAGAGCTGCATGGAATGCCTTCAAAAGCTTTGAAAAAAATAGCAAAAAGACAAAGAACCTCCAGCTCTGGACACATCTCTTCAACTCCACTGTTCTCCCTGCATTAACATACGCCTCAGAGACCTGGACCCTACGAAAGCAGGATGAGAATGCTATTAGGGTCTCCCAAAGAGGTATCGAAAGAGCTATGCTTGGAATAACATGCCTCACTCAAGTGAGAGAAGGAATTTGGAGCTCCGACCTCCGTCGCTGTTCCAGAGTCAGGGACGCTGTCTTGTTTGCCAAGGCATTGAAAATCAGATGGGCTGGACATGTAATGCGATTTGGAGATGAATGCGATTTGGAGACCATCGCTGGACTAGAGCCGTTACTGACTGGATCCCACAGGACGTCAAAAGATCACGTGGCCGCCCACCTACAAGATGGTCAGACTTCTTTGTCAAGACCATGAACAAACGCTTTGAGGCTCTTTGTGTTCCTGAAGCCACCAGATGCCATTGGGCTACAGTGGCACGTGATAGGGTCAAATGTAAATATTACTGGCGCCCGCTTGAGCAAATCAATGAATAATGGGATGTCAAGTGATCTAGTGATTTTACTTGTACACCTATTTTATTTTATTCTGTGTGTAGTTGGAAGGTGGTGAGGGGGTGGGAGAGAGAGAGATAGGTCATACCAAATAGTGCTCAGGACAGACTCATGCAGGTATTCGGGGATCAAATTGACTGATGCAAGGCAAGCATCATGCCTCCTGGATTGTGTATACCTATTGCTATAACCTGATTTGCCGAAAAAAAATCCTCATACAAGGGCCAGAGAAGCGGTCAAGTATTAAAAGTTCTTGCCTTATATACAGTCAACCCTAGTTCACACTCTAGCACTGCATATGGTGACCACCACTAACAGTGTCCCCTGAACAGCGACCCCTGACCACAGAGTCACGAGTAGTCCCTGAGCCTCACTAGGTGTTGCCCAAACTCATGCCCCTAACATCCCCCAAGTGAGAATGGTGGCAAGCAGAACAGGAATATAAGAAGGTTCTGAGCCACATCGCCTGGTTCAAATCTTTGCTTCATAATACTCCTAGTTTTTAAAATCTCACCAGGATTAATAATATCTTAGAATCTAGATGTCCCCATCACAAATGAAGTTACTGACTCTGCACCTAATTAAGATGAACTAACAGAATGCAGTGATATGCCTAAGATGCCCCTGAAATTTGGGAAGTATAGCTATTATTGATTTTCCTAGGATGCTGGGGATAGGAAGCAGAGGTTTCAAAGAGACGGAAGCAAGTCTTAATTATTGCACAAGGTGAAAGACGAAAAGAGTAAGAGGAACCAAGTGAAGGGAGGGAAAGAAATTTTTTCTTTCACCAATTCAATAATCTCCCTAATCTAGCTCACAATTATGCTGAGGCCATAAATTCAGTATTAATATTTCCCACATTCCAAAATGGGGATTAGGGTCACACCAAGATTTGTAAGTGTACTAGTAAGTTATCAGTGGAGGTAGAAATCAAATTCAGCATTGTTTCCAATGCGGCTCTCCAGCAGTTCACTGCCTTTCATATGCAGATAATTTGTTATGCAATGATTTAATTCAATGCTTTTCATAGAGAATACCACAGAAGGCCTGCTTCATGTGTGTTACTTTGTTGTTGCCCTGGTGACATCCGAAGAGCCCTTGGGCATATCTGTGGATTCCAGAGAGTGACTTCATGTGAACAAAAGGAGTAAGTGTTATCATGCAGCTGTTCCATAGAGATTCTCAAGTTTAATGCCATGAATTAGTACTTTTCTTCTTTTTTCCCTTCTTGCCTTGAATTACTAGATAAAATAATTTATCTCCCCATAAGAGGCTCAGCTTATACATAATCAAGAATTCAAATAGTTTTAATAAAACTTTAAAAATTAGTGACCAAACGTTATATGTACAATGCATGTATATAGACATATATATTAAAGTCACAGAATTGTATTTTTTCCTAGGAATCTTTCTGGAAGAAGATAGTAGTAGCTTTAAGTTGCTTAAAAAGAAAGGACAAACCTTATTTATTTTGTGTACATGCAATGGTGTGCAATCTTGTATAAAGTGTTGATCAGTGAATTCTTTTAAAATGTGTTACTACAGTCTTCAACATCTGCTTCAGATCTTATTTCAAGAGGTCTTTTTTAAAGTCATGTTGCTCAAGAGCCCTCTGGAAAATTATCTAAAAGTCATTTTAGTTTTATTATGGGCACTTACTTTACTAAGTTTTGTTGGAAATAAACTTTTAAGGAGCAAGACAGGAAACTGGGAATTTACCAGAATTCCTGGACACTCTGTTAACTCAGTGCAAGTCATCTTTAAAAGCCACTGAAGACCTGATATTCTATGCAACACCCATGAAAAATAAGAGATTCTAATTGTCATTCTACTAAGTTGGAGAACAAGATAATTTAGAAAAGTTACTCTAAAAATAAGCAGCAGCTTAGGATGCTTATACCAAACACTGCTGGAAAAGGGAAACATGATTTACCTACGCTTAAAGTTCTAGGATTAGAAAAGAGACAGTGACTCATGGACATCCACAGCTCATCCTCATGAGCAGATCCACAGCTTGTCCTCATGGAGCAGATCCACAGCTCCTCCTCATGAGCAGATCCACAGCTCCTCCTCATGAGCAGATCCACAGCTCCTCCTCATGGAGCAGATCCACAGCTCCTCCTCATGGAGCAGATCCATGCTCATCCTCATGGAGCAGATCCACAGCTCCTCCTCATGAGCAGATCCACAGATCCTCCTCATGAAGCAGATCCACAGCTCATCCTCATGGGGCAGATCCATGCTCATCCTCATGGAGCAGATCCACAGCTCATCCTCATGGGGCAGATCCATGCTCATCCTCTTGGCTCTGTCTGCCTCACCAGGCTTTCCCACACTTGTTCTTCTTGACCCCAGATCCCAGGAATATAAAATAATCACTTATACTGATTCATGACCCTTTGTTTCTTTGCAGACACTATCTCTTTCCACTCCCTGAAAGTGTCATTCCTCTTCTTTAAGACCCAACACAGGGATGATCTCATCAGGGAAGCCATGCCAAATTCATTACCATTCCATGATATACCCCTACATCTTACTACTAGTGTATTCTACTAGTGCATGTAAGTGTTTAAGGGTTAACGGAGTAACTTTTTCATCCTTTTGTTCTTAGTGCACAGTGTATTATGACAACTGGAATGAAATACTGACCTATTGAATGAATGAGTAAATGACTGAACCTAGTTACTTCTAATTTGTGCAAAGCAAATAAAACCCCAAATAACAACAGCAATGAAAGCAAAGAGCCAGAGTTTGTTCTCTCCTTCATTTTAATAAAATAGAGATTCTGTAATTGGCAACAACATATTATTTTAGAACAGAAACATGAACTCAATTCAGTGTTTAAAGGAGGCCTCTAGAAAGCCAATATGCTTCCACTATTGACCTCCATTGCTTTTACTGCATAAACTAAACCATACTTGAGCTTTTTACGGGACACGAAGATACCTTGTCAGACCAAAAGCAGAAGCCATGGCTCTCTGCCAACTCCTTATTCTACAACTCTTTCCTTCTGTAACTTTCCATTCTTCCTGCAACCCCCCCCCCCCCCCATCTCTGGGTGTTTCTGTTCAATTACCAAGGCCTCAGTGTGTTTCTCTTGACAATCTGACTCAAAACAGTGTTTCCCTTCATTCTCCACTCTTTCCCACTGTCTTTCTTTTATTATTACTATTAGTTTTGGGGCCACACCCACTTGTATTCAGGGATTACCCCTGGCTCCATGCTCACGGGTCACACTGGGCTGTACTCAGAGGCCATACATGGTTCTGGGGATAGATCCTGAGTAGGCTACATACAAGACAAGCGCCCTAACATCTGTTTTAGCCTAACCTCTGTTTTAGCTCTCTGGCTCCTTGATTTTCTTTATAGTGAGTTATTTGTAACAGTATTTGTTTATTTAGTCTCATCTCCCCCAGCTCTAGTGGGTTGAATACTATTAAACACCCCAGTACATACTGAGGGTGTTGATTTCCCCTTCCTTCCTTCCTTCCTTCCTTCCTTCCTTCCTTCCTTCCTTCCTTCCTTCCTTCCTTCCTTCCTTCCTTCCTTCCTTCCTTCCTTCCTTCCTTCCTTCCTTCCTTCCTTCCTTCCTTCCTTCCTTCCTTCCTTCCTTCCTTCCTTCCTTCCTTCCTTCCTTCCTTCCTTCCTTCCTTCCTTCCTCCTCCCTCCCTCCCTCCCTCCCTCCTCCCTCCTCCTTCCTCCCTCCCTCCCTCCCTCCCTCCCTCCCTCCCTCTCTTCCTTCCTTTCTTTCAGTTTGGCTTTTGGGGTCATGCCTAGTGATTCTCAGGAATTACTCCTGGCTTTGAACTCAGGAATTACTCCTGGTGGTTCTTGGGGGGCTATATGGGATGCGGGGGCGTTGAACCTGGGTTGGCTGCAGGCAAGGCAAACACCCAACCTGATGTACAATCACTCCCACCCATAGAATGTTAATTTCATCTGTTCTGTCTACCACTGACTCCGCAGTAGCTGTGACTGTGCTGAATAGTAGGTACTGAATAGCAAACATTTGTGAAGTATATCAAAGAAAGGAACACTTGGGAGGCCTAAAATAAGAGAGTTATATTATTTGGGGGTTTTAATAAAAATCCTAATTTCTTTCCTCTAGTTCTACAATTACAAAAAAATAAATGAGCAAAGAGAACATTTGCATCTTAAGTAGATTAAAAAAATCAATTTTTTAATTTTTCCACCTAATGTACTAACAATAGCAGAGTTCATTTTCTCTGTCTTTGGATGAAAATGTTTAATTGCTCCCTGAAAAAAGGCTGGAAGGACAGAAACAGTCATCTTGCTCAAACTTAGAAGCTAATAGCTATGTCAAAAAACATAAGGGTGAGAAGGGCAGGTGGAATTTCAAGTCATCAGAGGTGAACTTGGTGCTAAGGAGAGAACAACCAGATTCCTTTAATATCTTTCAGTCACTGAGGTAGTGAGTCAGATGCCAAGCAAGCACTGTTGAAACACATCTCATGCGAAAGGCCCTTGAATATAGGGCTGGATCACCTTTTGGCTCAGGGATGATTATATGCAAGCTTTGAATGTGTGAGGCCCTACTTCTGATCCCCAGCACTGGAAAAAAAAAGAAAAGACTTTACTAGAGATGAATTTAGAAACTGTTTTACTATGAGCAGGAACACAAATAAATTCATCTTCAGTCCACAATTCACTTGAAGAGGGCTCTACTTACAAACTTATGCCTCATGAACTGTGTGAGCTGGGATGGACCAACTGATGCTAAGGTTCAGGCAGCGCTGGTGAGAATGAATGGTACGAGAAAGATCATACATGGCACTCTAGCATTTCATGGTTCTAGAGTTAAGAGTAAAAAGGATAGATTGTTTTCTGAAATTTATTAATATCTGAATAAATATATTTCTACCAATTGTTTTTTCTTTGCTTGTTAGAAAGTGATTCACAAGAGAAAAAATTTATTGCCTTCAGTCTTCAAAACCTAAGTTATTTTCCTATGTAAATCATGCACTAGGACTGAAAGGTGGTTTTAAAAACATGCATATATACATGTAAATCTTGCTGATCAAAGTAAAAACCAGAATGAATCTGTCAGGAGAATGAAATGGAAAAGCAAGAACTTGAAGCCGTGTTAGGGTCCTTATCTGCACTAACCTTCACTAGTTATATGGGTTGCAATCAATTTTCTTCCCTTACCCCACCTTAAAAAGGGGTTCATAGAGAGCCAGAGTCAATGGCCTTCCATCCACTATTCCACTATTCCATCCTTCCATTCACAGAATGTGAAGGCAAGCCAGATGCTTGTCTTTTTTTAAATTTTTATTATACCACCGAAAACATACAATTACAAAGGTGTTCATATTGGTTCTTGGTAATACGTATACCAGCCCCAGGATGCTTGTCTTCATGAGGCTGACCTGAGTTCAATCGCTGGCATCCCATATGGTTTCCTGAACACAGGGTTATCATTGAACACAGAGCCAAGAAAAAGCCCTCAGCACCCATGGTGTGACCCCATCCCCACCCTCCCCAACAGGGCTCAAAGAGCCCCAGGGGTAAGGTAATTGCTTTGCACAAAGTTCAATCCCTGGCACTCCATAGGGTCCCCAGTACTATCAGAAGTGATCAAAGAGCATAAATCTAGAAGAAAACCATGACATAATTAAGTTAAATGAGTTTAAATAAATATGCTAGTCATAATCTCAGTATGTTGCTGTGACGGTTCACAGGCTAACCAGGGAAAGCACTCATCAGAGGCCGAGCCACAGAGTCCTCAGTTTCCTCTCTCCCGTACACTCCCCATCCCCTAACCAAAGGTACTCCAGAATGCAAGGGAAAACTCACTGTCAGGAAGTAGCAAATCATGAAGGACTTGAGTCAGTCATTGAGAATGGGGAGCATTTAGGTAAGCAGAAGGGAGATAAGAGTCAGAATGGGGAAGACATGCGCAGCACTTGGCACAGAGCCTGAAACAACCAGGCAGCTTCAGTGTCTCTTCCAAGCATGGTGGGAGGACAGTACCTGGCAGACTACAAACAAACAACATCACCTAGGAAGCTTGTTACAAACACTACTCCAAACACACACACACACACACACACACACACACACACACACACACACACACTGTTATCTGGAGGTGACTTTGACATTGAGTCTAGTGAACAGTCTAGGAGCTGGTATTTTAAAGCTTCTCCTCTGGTTTTGATGTTTAGTCCTGTTGGGGAGCCATGGGTTTAGATACCAGGTAAACAGAACAACAGATGTTCTCAGCAGATGTTCTAGGGCAGAGTTCACGCTGGGGAGCAGCACAGAGGCCAGAGAAAGGTCTGGAGTGAAACGCAGCTCTGGCACCCACAGGTCCAGGGCCCTGTGCAGCTACCTCTGGTGCTCACTCAGACTTTCATTGGTCCTATCCGGTGAATTCTACCACACATTTACATAGATATAAAGATACAAGGAGTCTGTCACTCAAACAAATCACTTAACCTTTCCTCATGCATGCAGTGGGGATAGTAACTACCTGAAAGCAGCAAACACAACAGCACAAACACAAACACACACACACATCTGTGCCCTCCACAGAACAAGTGTCTAAGGAAGTCGATGGAGGTTCAACTTCAGCAAAGTAAACCCACCCACCCAAGTGCCTGCATGTTCCCAGCAGAGACACTGTTTGTTCCCTGACTGCTTTCTAACTGATGCATCCAGAGAAGATTTTAAATCAAAGCAAGCCCCTGTATGTGCAACTAGTAACACTGATGATAATTCCTCAAAGTCAAAAGAGAAAACACATGTAATGCTTAGCACAAGTCTGGCTCACTACAGGGATATATAGGGCAACAGTTAATATTATAATTAACACCTATGAATTCATTCAAACAAGTATTTATGGTATACCTGCTACCATGATGGGACATCAGATACCATTTTCCCAGCTAGTGTGATGGGGCATCTGGACCATCCACAGTGAACAAGACATTATTCTTTTCCTTAAGTGTTTGCAGCCTTCAGGCAAACTGAGACACAGAAGGAAATCACCGTATTTGAATATTGATACAGAAAGCTTTTTCCAGGGTGATAGTTAAAAGCTTGAATTTCTGGTTCTTGTTAATTGGGTTGTTAAGGTTTAATTCACTTCTATGGATTTCTTATCTGGAAGATAAAATGTGTTAGGGCTTTGGATAAAGCTGTTTACACATCTAATACTTCTTGTGGGTTCCGAGCCAAATACACAGAATGTATTTACTAAGACATCGCTGTCACATGATTCTCCTGCAGACCACCCACTGTGCCCACCTTAGTGCCCAGGCTCTGTCAGGCTGGTTTCCTCTCTTACTGCAGGGACCAGACTGCTGATGGACATAATCTTACTGACTTGTGCTGCCATTCAGAACTAAGCAAATGCATTTTATTTTGAAACAGCCTAAGCAATGAAAATGCATATGCACTTATTAAAAAAATTCAATTGTTGAGAAAAACATGGTCTTGAACAATGAACCTAATGCTCAAAAAAATACAGCTCCCCACCCCCCCACTAAAAAGGAGACTCCAGTTAGAGTTCCTGTTAGCAAAGGAGGATTTAACCTATGTGACTGTTTGACATTGGCCTCCAGTCAGCTTCAGTGTTCTTCCCAGCCATAGATGAACATAATGACAAGATAAAATGCTGATAGAAATGTGGAGTAAATCCCCTAATGATAAATGATAGATTTTATTACTACCTCTCCTAATTTTCTTTTCTAAGTTAAGTAGCCTTAGGTGAAAACTTCATTGGAAATAACTGTAATGACTTTAATATAAGTGGATTAATGTATTCATCTTTTATGGGTAGTGAAAACAAAATTTTAATTAAGAGACAGCCTAATTAAGAAATTTCCAAAACAAAGCTCTGAAAATCAAGCACACTGAGTGTAGTAATTTGTCCCTGACTCCTATTATAGCTGGACCACAATATTTAAAAAACTAATTAAGATATTCATTTCAATATATGTAATAACTAAAATATCTTTTGAAATATGTAAACACCAAAGGCAAAGTTATTGCCTTAATAACTCATAATGATGCTGTCAGAATACAAAAACAATAATATAAAACAAACACAGTTTCTCTCTTGGGATTTTATTTTTCCCAAGCCAAGAGCACAGAGTTAATAATTATAAACTATAAATGTTCAAGGGGAGCCTTCCAAGATCCCTCACAGATCTAATATCCTATGACTTTACACATCACTTTTTTCTTACCTTCATGATACCAAATAATCAATGAAGATGATGTCATAAATCAATCTGTAAGAGGAGGGAGGGAGAGAGAGAGAATGAGAGAGAGAGAAAAGAGGAAAAGTTGCCTGCTGTAGAGGCAGGCTGGGAGAGAGGGAAGGTAATCTGGGGCATGTGGTGGGAAATGTGCACTGGTGGAGGGATGGTGCTGGAACACTGTATGACGGAAACCCAAACATGAACATATTTGTTGATGTTATAACTCATGGTGCCATAATAAAATAGCTAGACAGCTAGATAGCTAGAGAGAGATAGAGAGATAGAGAATTAGATGATAGATAGATAGATAGATAGATAGATAGATAGATAGATAGATAGATAGATAGATAGATAGATAGATAGATAGATAGATAGATAGATAGATAGATAGATAGATAGATAGATAGATAAAAGCTATGGGCCCTCCAATCAACAATTGCTAACAACTGAGAACTACCACGGCTCATCTGAACATGGAGCCCAGTCATATTGTGGTATAAGGATGGCTGAGCTTTCTACAGGTATACGCAAGTCCACAACACCAGCTACTATCCTAATCTGGCAGAAGTAGCTCCAGTAACAGTAGTATGAGTTCTAAGCTGCTATTGTTATTGGAGACTAGGTAACCAAGGAAGGTAACCAAGGAAGCATGGAGAACAATACTGATAGGTATTCTGCGGTATATACTGGGCTTCTACCATATTTCTTGACTATTGGATCATTCTATGAAGAGGCAATCAAAAGACTTAAGTTTGTAAAAGACTAAAAGACTTAAGTTTCTTTTAGATCTGTGGTGAAATTACAAAGATTCAGTGTTCTTTAGAGCTAAAAGAGAACTCAGAGATTACCTTGTCCAACTTCTTTCATTTTAATTAGGTCTTCATCGAATTCCACTTTGGTCAAGGAATGATAATGAACTCATAGCTGCAGAGCTCTAAATATGATAATGATTTTGATGAACAAACTATAATTGATGCTATTTCAGAAACACAGAAAAATAATGAATGGCCATGCCATAACACTAATGGATTTATATAAGATGCTGCCAACCATGCTAGCAACATATGTATATTTAATGTTTTATTCTAGTCAGAGCAAAGGGAGTGAAGTTAGTGTCTCAGCACTTAAAAATGCTGGAATATGTGATGTAGAATGGGTTCAAAATGTAAGAGAACAGGCAAACTAATTTAGGTATGAAAGGCATAGGGGCTTTAAGGCAAAACTAAAAGTTTCTCCTTAAATAGGAAACAAATAACTTCTCTGTATTATTTTTCTTTTAAATTAATTCTTATAGTAATTATTGAGGGCCTACAAAACATTACAAAAATGCTCTGATAGTACTGTTTCATTTAATTCTCATAACAGCCTTATGAGGTAAGTATAAAGCTTACTCTACTTTTGAAAAATGATAAAACCAAGGAATACTAATATTAGTTATCTTGCCCCTGGACCCACTGTTTAAGTGGTAGAGGCAGGATTCAAATCATCTAGTCTTGCTCCAGTGACTGCTCTTAACCACCAGATCATGAGGCCACGCCAGAAGTCTTCTATCAAGCCCAAACACCACTAACTCCACCCTCCACTCCATGGTTGTATGCACCAAAAGTAAAATGAATGCATTTACAACACGGGAACGTATGCTGCTCCCAGCACTGTAGTCATAGCTGTGGCAAATATTTATATCAACACTCTGGCTGAACTGATAATAACTTCACAGATGTTAATCACCACTACATAGTTGTGATTTTATGTATTTTGATGTCACAATTAGTTTCAATCCCTTTTGCTCTTATTATAGAGCGCTTCCAAAAGTTTGAATGCACTTTTTCAATTGTCATTATTGCTTTGATCTACATTTAAGGACTAGATATCAAACAATGAACAAGCAAAGCCACTCTCTTTCTGGAAAGAATAAATCTGCCTTTTTAAAACAATAGTTCGAAATATGTAAAAACTTTGATTTGTTTTTATTCAAGTCACTTCTATTTTATGTCTAGAGCCTATTAGAAACTTCTTTTAGGATTGAAAAAAAAGTACAATTTAAATATGTAAAAACTTTGATTTATTTTTATTCTAACAAGTCACTTCTATTTTATGTATAGAGCCTATTAGAATCTTCTTTTTAGGATTAAAATAAAAGTACAATTCATTTCCGAGATTGTGGTAGGTGCAACACTTCGCTGTTATTGAAGACTTCTCTGATTAATGCATCTCACCAACAGGGAAAAGAAAGAAGCAATTCATGAAGAGTAGGTTACTGAAACAAACTGTCACACTTCCCAGAGTCAGATATATGTACCTTTAGATCATTCTTTCTTTGTCTTTTTTTGGTCCATACTCAGCATCGCTTAAAGCTTACTCCTGGCTCTGTGCTGAAGGATCACTCCTAGCAGGCTCAGGGGACAATACTGGATAAGGGGGATCAGACCCAGTCTGCTGCTTGCAATGTAAATGCCCTATTCACTGTATTATCTCTCTGGCCCCATTTCGGTCATTATTTCAATGGGATATATTAAATTCTAATGGAAGACACATTTGAATATCATTTAATAAGGGATATGAAAATGTTTCTTTATCCAGACTGAGAATAAGAAGCATGTGGTGAGACTTTCCCATGTAAAGTCATTGCATTTCCATGGTCTTGCACAATGATTTTTATTTTTCACTGAATTTCCTGTATATGAAGAAGAAAGCAGAGGCATACAATAGATACAGTATGCCATGATGGAATGTAGAACAAATGTATTTTTTTATTACACAAAACAACAGAATCATAGGATTCGAAAATTGTATTTCAGATAAATGTTATGAGGAAATATTCTGCTCAATAATGTAAAATGGCTTGATAGAGCAGAATACAAACACAATATTGTGTAGTCAGGGAACAGTCTATACTATCTTTTGCAATTTCTGGACACTAGTTCTATTCCTGTTAAAAATGAATTAAGTGATTTGAGCAACATAATAAAATTTGTGTGCTTTGCCAGGATAAAACCACAGCACTGAATTAATATCCTGCACTGTAGTCCCAACATGCTTTGACAAGGATGCTATTTCATGGCTCAATAAATACTTATTGGCTGGCTACAAACATGACAAAAATGTCTGTTCTTCAACTCATCTGATTTGTACCAGATATTGAAAGAGTCTGAACAAAGTCCAGGGCTGTTATACACATTTCAAAGCACTTTTTCCTTTTATTTTGCAATATCACTAAACTTATGCATGAAACAAATAGAATTTTGCTGTTCAATTAACCCAAGAAACTTCTATTGAGCGAACTTTTATAAGTTATCTTGCTTCTTAGCACAGGTGTTTAAAAGGAGGAAGAGCATAGCTGAAGGATGGTAGAGAAGATTGGGCGCCTCCCTTCCCCCACAGCTGACCTTAGTTAAATCCACAACATGCCATATAGTCCCCTGAGTCTGCCAGAAATAATTCCCAAAAAAAGAGCTAGGACTAAGCCCTGAGCACCATTGGTCTGTCCCCAAATCCTAGAAAAAGTAAAAGGAAGAGTGTACTTCATTAGATACAGACTCCAGCTCTAAATAATAAAGTTATCTCTGACAAAAAATACATTAGATGGTTGGTCTTCTCAAGTATTTCAAGTCAACTAGTAAGCTTATCTCTCATATTCAGAGCAAACACCAACAATTAACAAGGTTTTCTCTTGGCTCCAGTTTGTTTTTTTTTTTGAACTATGACGTTTATTTATAAAGAAATATCAGAATCAGAGCAGTAACATGTTAGAAACATACAAATTCCCCACACTCCGCCCACCCACCCCAATACACACAATCATGGAGCAATAATCAAAGTAATAACACAGGAGAAAACCAAGACTTTCTTGCTTAACATTTTTTGTTGTTAATTAAGTTATAACTTAAAAAATCCACAAATAGAGTGAAAATATTATTTAAGACACAAAGTTTACAGGTAGTAAGTTTGCCAGCTATCTTGAAATGAATACTTAGGCTGAGAAGGAAAAAAAGAGACAGAGTTTATGCTGCTGATTTACTTTTATATTAATACAGGTATTTATATCCCATCACACTGGAAACATAAAATACCTTGTTACCAAATAAAAAGTTGAACTTGAAAAAGATAACGACTGTGAGCAATGTGTTTTCACATTGTCAGTTGTCACAGATCATAAGACAAATAGACTGGTGAAGGCTTGGAAAGGATAATACACACAGGCACAATGCCAGATGAGAATTCTCTGATTACTAGCAATTTTTTGGGCACTGGGATCTGAAGACTCGCTTTATGAATAGGTTTACTTGATGAAAAGTTATTTTACATGATTACTTTAATTCAAAAGCAAAGTTATGAAATGCTAGAAACTAATTTTTATAATTACAAGCAAATATAGACTTCTACCATGTTCAACGGCATTATGAACAAACATCACACACTGTTATATGTAAATTAAAACTTAGATATGTAATAATCACTTAAATTGCTCCTCAAATATACTTCTATTTATTTTTTTTTGTGGGGGCCTACACCTGGTGATGTTGAGGGCTTACTCTTGAAATCTATGCTCATGGATCATTCCTGAAATTATTTGGAGGACTCTACGTGGAGCCTAGGATTAAACCTAGGTTGGCCATGTGCAAAGCAAGTGCCTTTCCTACGTACTATTTCTCAAGACCTTAAAATAAATTAATTCACACTGATCTGAAAATATATTAACTATAGAAATGATTTTAAGAAAATAAAATAGATTCAAAAAATACTTGGGAAAATAAATGATCATAAACTCTCACAACCCCATATTTTAAAATTGGTGATTGCAAAACTTAACTCCTAACAGGTAATCTTCAATAAATCAATATTTAACTAAACTTATTTTGAATAGAATAAAATATATTACGGCTAATGGGACAGGAATCTATTTATATAATTTATATAATATTCAATATCATTAATAATAATCCAATTTCATTAATTCTAGGACCATAAGCTGACTAATATTTCCTGAATTTTTTAACACTAAGTGAAAATGGATAAAAAATTTTATTAAAGAACAAGTATTGGTCGATACCAGTATGGCTACCCCAGCCTTTTGGATGGGTTGTTTGAGTGAAGGATTGTTTTCCAGCCTTTTATTTTGAGCCTGTCTTTGCTCCGATTGTTCAGGTGTGTTTCTTGAAGGCAGCAGAATGTCGGATTCAATTTTGTGATCCATTTTGCCACTCTGTGTCTCTTAACTGGTGCATTTAGACCGTTGACATTGAGAGATATTATTGTCATGGGATTTTGTGCCATCTCTGTATAGGTTGGTTGTTCTTTTGGGTTATGTTTCGTCTTATAGTAGATCATTCAGTCCTTCTTTTAAGGTTGGTTTTTGATTTTACAAAGTTCCTAAGCTGTTGTTTTATCCAAGAAGTTGTATATCTGTCCTTCAAATCTGAGTGAGAGTTTAGCTGGATAAAGAATTCTTGCTGAGGCGTTCATTTCATTAAGTTTTTTTACTATATCCCACCACTGCCTTCGGGCTTGGAGGGTGTCTTCTGAGAAGTCTGCTGAAAGTCGAATGGATGCTCCTTTGTACACAATTTCCTTCTTTGATCTTGCTGCCTGAAGAATTCTGTCTCTGTCTATGGCATCCATTACTTTGACTAGGATGTGTCTTGGGGTCTTTCTATTGGGGGTCTCTTCTTGCTGGTACGCCGTCGGGCTTCTTGGATCTGGATGCCTTCATCCTTTAACTTCGGGGAACTTTTCAGCCAGGATGTTTTTAACTGTTTTTAATTTCCTTGGGGTTACTTTCCTGTCCCTCTGGGACTCCGATGATTCTTATGTTGTTCCGCCTGGCTTCATCCCATTGTTCTCTGTTCCGTTGCTGATCCATTTTCCGATCTTTTTCCATCTTATGTAGTTCTCTGAGTGCTTTCTGCAGCTCATCTTCAGTCTCACTGATTCTCTCTTCCGCTGCTGTCATCCCTACTGTTGAGAGCCCCGATTGTGTTTTCATTTCATCTACTGAGTTTTTTAAGTGATGATATTTCTCTTTGCATGGTTCTCATTTCTGCTCTCATTTCCTCCTGTAGTTTATTGACTGCCCTTTCGACTGCTTCGTTTATGTTCTCCTGTATTTTTATTGGACATCTGCTCAATTTTTTCGTTGAGCTCCTTAAACATCCTACCAATTTCCTCTCTAATTTCATTGTCAGAGTGATCATGCATATCTGTATTCTTTTTGATTCTTCACGGTCAATCCCTTCATCTGTTCTTCGAGCTGGGGATCTGCGTTGTTTTCCCATGGTGTTGCGGTGTTCAGGGGATAGATTCCTCTAGTGTACTGTTTCTTTTTTCTTGAGGGTATTACCTACCCTTGGTGTTGAATTTCCTAGTTTTAGTAATAATAAGCGGCCCGCGTAGCGGCCGCCGGCCTAACAGCCCATTGACACTCTACCGAGATGCAGGCAGGCCGGGGTGAGAGTTCAAAATGACGGGTTTACTTCGGTTCTGCTCCGGACTTCTGGGGGTTGTAGTTCCACCTTCTGCCGAGACCTGGGGCTCTACCACAGCCCCAGGTGCCCGCCCGGCCAGCCGCGCATCCCAGACACTCTACCTGAGATGCAGGCAGGCCGGGTGAGAGTTCAAAATGACCTCTTGGCTCCAGTTTTAGGAGGAAATTGTGTTACCTCCAAAGGGTTGGCCAGCATATTGCAGATAAATTAGCCCTAGAGAGGCAGACAGTTTATTTCTCTTCCTATAAACATGAAATATTATCCTTGATTATCAATTTTTTGAGTGGACCACACCTGTCAATGCTCAGAGAGCGAAACCTAGGTAAGCTGCCAGCAAGACAAGTACTTACCCATAATACTATCTCCCCATTCCCTGGATCATCTATTTTCTTAGAGAAATTTTTCTTTAATCAACATTTTTATGTCTAAAATGTAACTGATAACAGTCAATAAATTAAAGTAATATTTAAGAACTCAATATATAGACTTTCTTATATGGTGGCTTTGTTTTATTAATAGTCACCATTCCAATATAAAGTTCTTACCCCATTTTATGTAGGGCCAACAAGTTATAGTAGCCATGAAAATAGTCTTGCTAAGACCATTTTAATTAGATAACTATATATTATTTATTTCATTATTTGTTTGGAGGAAAACACCTTCTGTGTTCAGGACTTACATCTGGTTCTGTGCCCAGGGCTGATTCCTGGAGGTGCTCAGGAGCCATATGGGGTGCTCAGGAGCCATATGGGGTGCTCAGGATCAAATCCAGGTTGGGCACATGCAAGACAAGTGTCTTTCCCACTGTACTATCACTCCGGCTCCTTATTTATTTTATTATGTATGGGAGAAATTTGAGAATTCTTCCCTGAAAAAGTCATTTAAAATTATTCTATTTACTTCACAATATAAGTTCTAAATTTCAAGAGTGTATTTTGTTAGCAAAACTGATTTCCATGATTATTCATCAGTTATCTGAAATCAATCTTTCACAAAATATTATTTGATACAGCACTGCTATTGTTCTCTAAGAATGGCAATTTGAAAGTTGTATATCATGGGAGATATGGGCTTGCCTTGCATGCAGCTGACCCTGATTTGGTCACCCAAGTACCATTAGGAGTAATCCCTGGAGCACAGAGCCAGGAATCAGTCCTGGCCACTGCCAGGTATGACTGAAAGTCCCTCTCCCATACCAAAATAATGATAAGTTATGAAAAGTATGACTGCTTTTATCACTCCCCAAAAGCGTAGCACATAAAAATGCATATACAGTCCATATCCAGATGCTGTGCTCTAAATAACTTGGTCCTGACCCCTCCTACATTCTCTTCCTAAGTAGCCCTAACTATTCATTCTCAATAGCGGTTACATGTCACTAACTCCCAGATTTCTATCTCTGGTTTTGTCTTTTCTCCCAAATCTACATTGATACACAATTCTTTGACATACTTTTAGAGGCTTCTTTGGACCAGCTTGGTCGAATAATCATTTCTCCCTGCCTGTCTACTCCCCATATGTTCCCTTTCTAACTGCTACAGGTAAATCTGATAGTGTCCCCGTGGGAACTCGTTACAAGCTTAGGTTGGGGGGTCCTTATCTCCTCTCATCCCATTGTCAAGGATCAATCTGTCAACACTATGTGTTTATTTTCAAGACATACTCAAATCTGTCCCTTTCTCTATCACTATCACTGTAATCCATGTCACCACTTGCACTAACCTGAATCACTAGCAGAGATTTATTTAGGTCCTGTCACGACTCTGCTTAAACTCCTTTGCTTCTTACAACATCTACTACCAAATTCAAGCTTCTGGCCCTGGCAACAAGTCCCAACTTGATATTATAACCTGACCCTACCCATGCCTATCTCTGGCATTCTCTTCTTCTACCTACGCCTACTAACTTTTTTTCATTTTGCTCCAGGCACAGGTTTTTTTTTAACTCCTCTTCCTGACCCTGTGAAATGATAAACTCATTTCAACCTCTCTAGAGCCAAACTTTTTTTCAGGGCCCTCGACTATGACCTTGTACTTGACACAGATGTCTGAGGGATACCATACGGCAGTTAATGTAAGTCAGAGGTTCTTAATCAGGACTGCATATTAGAACCATCTGAGTAGCTATTAATAACTATTGAGCCTGAGGACTGATCTGATTGGATTCAGAATCTCTAGGGGGTGGCCAGCGCACTCTTATTTCTGAAAGGTGCTAGATGATTCCATGTGCAGTGAAGGTTAAGAGCCTGGTGTGTTCTTCTCAGATGTTAGTAATATTATGCCTCTCATCTAAATGCACATCCTTTCCAAGAGAGTCCAAAACAAAACATATACATACAACTCTGGCTTCACAGAGTGGCCTGTTCTTTAAAGTTCTTTTTAAAAGTGTGGGGGAGTGGGGTGGGAGTATTGATACAAAATGCAAAAAAAAAAAGATCCAAGAGTATCATCCTGATATCACAGAAAACATTTAGATTAATTGGGAACATTTTTTTAATGGCCTATGTTCTATTCTTGATCTACTCTGCATTAAAGTCCCAATCTCGTGTTTACATCATATCACAGGATGCTACTGTTGACTCTGAGAATGGATGAGCCTGTTTTAACATGACAAGAACTCACTGAAAATTTGTGGAATTAGCGTTTCTAATGAAACTCAAACTTTTCAGTGTTTTAAGTTAGTTTATTCTTGGCAGCAACATAACTTCCTGTGTCTAAGAGAAATGATTTACAGTGAGACTATAAAAGAGATCAAAAGACTTGGACATCAATTAGTTCACAAGTTACCTAAATATTGTTATATAAAAGAATCAAACATATGGATTAAATTTCCATTAAAACAGAGGAGGGTTTAAAATAAAGGAGCCCAAAACTTTAAAAACTCATTTGGATTTTCTCAGATCTTAACATTGAAAAGTAGTTCAAGCTGCTTACAAACACTGAAAATCTAAGGATATGCTTCTGTCTAAAAAATTTAATGATGTTATAAAGGCTAAAAATTGATTGTGGCCAGGAAGATGACTCAGTGGCTTAACGTGCTTGTTTGACAAGTGTAAGGTCATGAGTTCAAATCCTGATGCTGTCACATACATTGGGGTTTTGAGGATATACCTGCCTTTGGAATCCCTGGCAAAAGACCCCTGAAAGTGGTTTAGTAATGTCAAGTGCTTTCCTAGTAAATGCAAGGTCTCTGTCGAACACAGAGCTGCCCTTATGGGCTAACACGACACTGGCAGTTCTGCTGGTTAGAACCCCTGGAGAGAATGGGTCTGGAAGACAGCTCAGTGGCTCAGAAAGCACCCAGATCAAACCTCAGGTCCTAAACTTAACCTTGATGCTACTGAATCCTGATCACTCCATATGGTGGGGTCCCCAATAAGGGAATTTTTTAAAAAACAACTTTTTTTTTTCTCAGTGACTTTTTTTTTTTTTCTTTTTTGGGTCACACCCGGCGATGCTCAGGGGTTACTCCTGGCTCTTTGCTCAGGAATTACTTCTGGCGGTGCTCAGGGGGACCATATGGGATGCCGGGATTGAACCTGGATCGGCTGCATGCAAGGCCCTACCCACTGGGCTATCACTCCGCCCCCTCTCAGTGACTTTTTAGGCCACATCTGATGGTGCTCAGGAATCATTCTTGGCAGAGGTCTGGGGACTATATGGGGTGCCTGGGATTGAGCTTGGGTCAGACACATGAAAGGTGAGTGCTTTACCCGCTATATTATTGCTCAGATCCATAAATGGTGGCTGATCAGGGGGAATAAGAGGAAGCCAAAGAACCTTTAGCTGACCCATGCTGAAGGAACCTACTAGGTGTCTTTAGGCCTGAAGTCTACAACTCACTCTGGTAGTCCCTGGTGGTACTGTAACAGAGAGGGGCTGCAGCAGGCACAGCAGCAATGGGCTGGAATACCATGTGAATGGCTATTTGTCTGCCATAAAACTGTAAGTTCATACCCAAACTAGTCCAGTAGAATGATTAGTGGATAAGCTGACTTTGGTGCACTGTGTTATCACTGTCACTCCAGGAAGAAAGGGAGTGTCCCCAGTGTTGCTTCCCTCTGCCAGTGGCCCCAGGACCCCTTCCCCAAATTAATTAGGCTATTCTTAAAGAACAAACTACAACCACCAAAATTTAAAATGTTCCTGTCAAAGTGGCAGGCTAGGGCGGGGTGGGGCTGGAGGAAGCTTGGGGACATTGGCAGAGGAAACAGATACTGGTAGTGGGATTTAGAACATTGTATGCCTAATACCAAACGACTGATAACTTCACTGATCAGTTCTTTAATGAGAGAATTTTTTAGAAAAAAATAGCAAAACCTTGCAAATAACAGCAAGCCAAAGCATTAAAGAAGGGACAAGAGGCACAGACATCTCCATAAAGCCACAGAGGAGGCAATGTGGTATAACTGCCTGGAATATTAACTCTCACCTTGGGAGTAAACAAAGATAAGCACATTATTGAAATGCTATGTACTGAGACAATAGGTGGGACAAACTCATGATTTTTGAGGATAGTCTCAGAAAATGAATAAGTATGCATTGGCAATATCAATCTGATGGAAAGTGGCAATCACTATAGAAATAGAAAGCAATCAAAGAGCTCCCAAGTTTATAAGTTCTTTAACTTAGTTTTAGCATTTGTCTGAAAGGAACGTATTTGGGGCATCTATCTTCTATTTTAATTGGCTCCACCATTTGTCACTGTGCCATGTGTTAAGAAATGATGTTAGGTGCTGGAGAGATGGGATAGTGGATAGCACACTTACTTTGCATGTAGCTATCCCGGTTTGATCTCCCTCAGCCCATTGGTCCTTGAACCCCACCAGAAATGATCCCTGCATGCAGTACCAAGAGTCAGTTCTGATTACCACTGGGTGTGGCCCCAAAACAAAAAAAATATCGTATTCTGATATTTTCCCAAATATCCTTCCTTTAAAATATGGTCCAGTGTTATAGAAATCCATGGGCTTCCCTACTTTAAACAATTCTTTTGCTTGTTGTATTGGTTTCTTGAAGGAAAGCCTTTCAAGCAAAGAAATGAGGGAGTTAAAATAAGGATTTTTTTCCCTAGGGATAAAAAAAAGACAGAACAAAATACCTTCACAATGCTCTAGACAGCAAACAAATTCATTATAAAGTACTTACACACTGTTCTATTGACCAAGAGTGCTAAGCAAAAAAGTTTGGGGAAAGTGGGAAGTTCAGCACAAAACTTTTATTCAATATAAAAGACTTAAAAGCAAATAGGCTCCTATCAATTTTTTGGTGAAACATATGCTTTGTGAGGGTCCATTCATATAGTTATTCTGATATCGTGAACTGAACCATATAAAAGAACACTTTTACAAATGAAGAACACTTTCACCTAGAATTGATGCCAACATTAATAACTTAAGTATTTCAGTGCCCCATAGCCAAAGTTCCGTATTTTAGCTACCTTAGCAAGAAAATCCAAGAAAATCAATTTGCATCTAAAAGCTCCTTCATGGAGCTGGCTTGATTTTGTGGCAAGCATCCCAGCTTGCATAGAGAAGCAAAACTTGAAGGCTGCTTTATAGAGGGTTGTTCGGTCCCAGCTGAATAACCTGTTGGCATTGACTGTGAACGGAGTGGTAAGCAGATTATGGTTAAGCAGATATTAATATTCTGATTGAACATTTTAAAACCTCATACCATTATTTCAAAAAGACGCATGACTCTATGACAGCTCTTATACTCACTATGATGAAGCCATTTTTGACATTCCTCTTATATATTCAGAACCATACATCTCTCCATCTAGTTTTGACACCAGAGTCAACACTTTACCTCTCCATCTTATCTGAACTACTGTGTCCAAAATTCTCATGAACTGATTATTTTCCTAGGTAATCCTACTAGGTTCTTTCTCTCCCTTTCCAGATCTCCTTTGGAGAGAGACAGGACTGCAGTCATCTTTGGCCTCGGCTTCTATAAAACCCCAGCACGGTCTTGGCAGCCCGCCTGGAAAGACTTCTTGTTTCCTGAGGATCCATTGATTTAACAAACTTAACAAACTTAAATAACAGAAGCTAACAGAAGACGTTTTCAGTAAGCGCTCTGGAGTTAAGAAGCAACAAACGTTAGCTAGACTGCAGAAATTTCTTTAACACCACCATTGAGCAAGATGATAGAAAACTTATTCATTGCTATTGACTGAGACCTGTGATACACACTTAGATTTTTAAAAATGAACAGTCCAACCTCCTGAGTTACCACAAGTCAATTCCAGGCTCAGAGTGAAAAGTCTATTTTTTTCACTTGAGTGCTTTCCAAAAGACCCCCATGTAAGAGAGCAAAGATGGGATTCTTTATACCATCTCCACTCCACATTGCAATTGTGTATAACCCTTGCTTCCAATTGGGCCAGTTATGTTGCTAATGGGCTAATGATTAAGAAGACACGGACCCTGGACATATGTCAGTGTTGTGCTCTTAGGTCTCCCCCAGATATGGCTGTGTGCTTGTGTGCAGGGGCCAGAACCTTTTGCAAATTACTTTTATACTCCTGCAATAATGAAAAGAGAGAAGCCCAGAAAAGATGAAATTCCCGTCTTACAGCAGCAACCCTTTCTTCTGCCCACATTTTTCTCCTCTAGAATACTGGGATGAACCCAGAGTCACGGCAGAGCCTGGCAAGCTACCCATGGTGTATTCCATATGCCCAAAACAGTAACAATAATGGACCTCATTCCCAAACGAATGGAGAAGTTACTGGGGACCACTCTGCTCCAGCAAATCTATGAACAACAGGAAGACAAGTGACAAGAACTTCCTAGGCCACCTTGTGGTCGGTGACTAACTCAGGAGCTACCCTGAGGTAACCTCAGGGGTCGGTCCATCAAACACACTTGGCCTGGTTAACCAGATTCTTCCAGCAGCTAACGCTTAGGCATAGTGAGGGTCCTGCAGGGCCTCTGCGCAGCAGGGGCTGGGGTGCACCGGGGCGTGTACATCGTGGCGACTGACAAGAGCTACCGTCCCACTGCGGGGCTCTGGGAAGGCTCAGGACACTCGTGTTTCTGAGGTCGCAGCTGAGATGGTTCCTGGGAGCACACAAAACTTAAGGCCAGAGCGTGGAGTCTGGCGAGGCGCCAGGATTCCCAAGGACCCCTTGGCAGTGAGTCAAGATCTCGCTTCCTCTCTGGGCCATGGATGCCCCAAGGAGGCCCGCCTTTAGCAGTCCTAAAGCGAGCAGGATCCAGGTGCTGGGCAGTTGGCTCCAGGTCCTTCCTTACGTACTCCCGATCTTCTCCCCAACCTCCCGTCTACTCCAGAACTCCGCTGTGCCTCCTCTCCGCTGGGCGGACACTCTGCCTCCCACACACCAGGGACCGCGTGGACCGAGTTGGGAGCCGGGCAGTCCTCGTGGGGGGCTCTTAAGCCGGACGCCCATTCATTGACGGGGCGGGGTGGATGGCTGCGCGGTGGAGACCTCCCCCGGGAGCGACCCTTCTCCGCCACGCTGCACGGAGCCCAGCCAGGTAGCGCCGGCCCCAGCCCCGGGCGGCGCCCAGCAGAGCTGTCAGCGAGGGGCTTGCGGGGCGGGGACAAAGGGGGTCCAGGGAGAGTCAGCGAGCCGCCCCTCGGCCCATCTCCGGAAGTCCCGAGTCCCGCCGTCACCGACCTGCCAGCCGTCGCTCCCGGACGTTTCTCCACAGCAGATCCCAGGCGCGGGCCGTGGAGTCGCGCAAGTGCTCGCTGATGGAGCGGCGCAGCGGCATGGGCGCCGGCTCCCGGGGGCCGCTCATCTCCACGCCGGCCTCAGCGCACGCTCCCGGCCACGCCGGCCGCCACGCCTGGACGCCCACTGGGGGCCCGGGAGCCGCTGCGGCCGCCGCATGGCTCCGGGCCGGGCTGCGCGGTCCCCCCAGCGCCCGTCAACTCCGCTGAGTCCCTTCCCAGCCGCCCTCCGCCCGCCCCGCGCGCCGCGTTCCCGGCCCGCCTCCCCGCCCGGCCCCCCGCGCGCCCCCGCAAGGCCCGCGGAGCTCAGCGCCCGCCCCCGCCCGAGCACACCCGACGGCCGGGCCCGACTCCCCCTGCCCACTGCTCCCCGAGACCTGGGGTGTGCGCGATCCCGCCGCCTTCTCGACACTCTTTTCGTCTTGTAGCCTCAAGACCCGCCAGCAGCATAACATCGCAACTGCAGTGTTCGTCTGGGCCCCCGCTAAGTCCCCGACAAGTCAGGATGGTTGTCCCGACACAAGTCCCTTGGACTCGGCGGCCGTTGCCTGAGTCCAGTAGGGGCCCATACTGGAGCTCTTTGGGGTCTTTCTGGGCATAACTTTTTTTTTTTAATTCATGTAAAGAATATTTGGCTGCACTACAATCACACTAAAGTGGATCCCAGAGGCAAAAATCTACCCATGGCACTGCCATAGTTTAAGAGGAAACTAATTGTCGATATTAAAGTCAGGATAGGAGAAACAGACATAAAGTGAGTGCACAGACACCGTTACGTACGTAGTCATTAAGAGCTGTATAAGTTATCAAGACGGAATACAGTGTTAAAGAGGCATTGACGGGCTGGAGCAGGGCTACTGCTTTGCATGCTGCTGACTGGAGTTCCAGGGAGTTCCAGCCTCAGCGCCCCATATGGTGCCCTGAACCTGAAAGGCACAATCTCTGACTGACAGCAGAGCCAGGAGTTAGCCCTGAGCACGGTGGATGCGGCCCCTCCTCTCCCTTCTTTTGTGAGCAAACATTCTAAGATGTGAAATATGCAAATGCAAGAGCTTGAAGGTACTTTTAGCCAGGAACATAAAGTAAGCTTCTGATCAAAAGAAAAATCCAAATCTTGGAGGGAGTGGGGAGGAAATTCTTTTTTAAAAAATACTGAGGAGATGGTGCCCAAATCTAACCCTTAGCTCCAAGCCTAATACTTAGGGTGAAGACACACCATACCACCCCAGACCTCAGGACCTCCTGCCTTTTTCCAGATCTTGCTTCTGAAGTACTAGGAGTGTCTTACAGCAATCATTATGACAACATTTTGCGTAATTCAATGATGTGATTAATGTTGTAAGTCTGAAGTTTGCTGAGAGGAAGTGAAATATTTCAAAGGACAATTTAAAAAGTAAAATTGCTTCAATTTCTTCTTAAATGTTTTGCACTCAACTGCCAAATAAGAACCAGAGTTTAGTCCGCTGGTGGCTTTTTAAATAGAGTGAGTAAGTTGCTTCCAGTGAAGTCTGAAAATTAAAGAGATGTATTGAGTCCATTATATAAATTGCCACTGACTTAAGGAATGGAAGCAGCCACTTGATCTATTCATACTATAAAATGGGTGGGAGGGAAAAATGTCAGTAAAACAGTATTCTTTTATTTTTGTTAATTTTTGTTATGTCATTTAAAAATATGTTCACTAGTGAAACAAACATACTTCAAAATGGGCTAGAAAGTAATGATTGAGCTTTTTGTCCCATCCTGTAAACCTTTGAAATCGTTAGTTATGAAGCAATAAGTCATGGATCAGATAATGGACTTGGAACTCTGGCAGCCAGTTATAGACTAATCCAGATTGCTTTCTGGACTTGAGCCAAATACCCTTTTGATTACATCCTCTGTTTTGTGTGCAAGTAGTAGTAGTAACCAAATGATCTACAAAGAGCACGATTTGTGTTATCTTAAAGTGACTGCTGTACAACAACAAAATATTTCACAATTCCATTCTCAGGAAAGCAGTGTATCCCCTTTGCAAAGCGGCTCTCTAGCTGGATGAAACAGACGTAGGGGTTGAAACATCTTCACAGAACTAGAACAAAGCAAGTGTGAGTCCTGCTACTGATCATCTAGTTCTAAAGATCCTGAGCCCCTCCTTTCTGTTTTAATATGTATTTTATATCCAGATGTCAGAGATTAGGGGTAGTCTTAAAATGACTATTCAGAGATAAATTTTAGCATTGCAAATTTGTTGAATTCTGGCTGTTGGCAGATCCATGAATTTAGGACAGCCTAAGAGAAGTCAGATGAAAGGCTGAAGTGAGCTGTCTAGAACAGGTGCCGTTGGAGCAGGGGGGCACATGGCACAGCACAGCACAGATCCCTGCCTGGCTGCTGGCCCGCCGCGAGCAAGCCCAGCTCACACATATCCCACAAATGTGCACACTCAGCTACAATTGCAAGAATTCAAAACACAAACCAACTCAGCAAGGGGGACAGGGGAGGTCGACCTGAGGCTCTATCTCATAGGTGCTCAATTGACTGCCACACCCATCTTCCACATGCCCTATTTCAAAGCTGAACCTTAAAATACCTCCTCTCCCCCACCCAGGGTTTCCACTTGGAGGAGAGGAAGGTACCGATCACTGCAAAAAGAAGGACAACACTTTTGCCCTGCCTGAGCCTGCTAACCCATCCCTCCTGTCACAGGGCTAGTTATCTTGGCGTCCTGCTCAAGAACACATCCTTTCTCTGAGCCCTGCTTATCACCCCTTGAGTCCCTGTAAGGACATTGCTACACATCTTATTTTCTGCCTCCTTATCTTTTCCCTCAATTGTCGCCCTTTAAATCCAACAAAAGCCCAGACCACTAGAACCATAATAAAGTACACTTCCTCTATCTTGTATCTCTTAGAAAAGGCAGACAGTTTTTGGGAACTGCAGTAATTTTAGACTGTACCTAACAGCAGATAGATAGTATTGCAAAGGTTACCAATGACTGGTTGCTAAGCTTACAGGATATTTTATTTTATTTTTATTGAATCCTTTTGAGATACAGTTACAAAGTTGTTCATAATTGGGTTTGTCATACAATGTTCCACACCCATTCCTTCACTAGTGTGCATTTCCCACCACCAAAGTCCCCAGTTCCCTCCCCACTCCCCGCTTCCAGCTCTATGACAGGCACTTTTCTTCTCTCTCTCTCTCTCTCTCTCTCTCTCTCTCTCTGTTTCCCCTCCCCTCCTTTTCCCTCCCTTCCCTCATCTCTCTCTGTCTCTGTCTCTCTCTCTCTCTGTTTCTTTTTGTCTCTCTGTTTCTTTGTCCTTGTCTCTGTCACTCTGTCTCTCTCTCTTCCTTCCCATTTTCCATCCCCCCTTTCCCTTCTGGGCATTTGGGTCTCTATACAGGTACTGAAAGGTTATCATGTATATCACTTTACTCCTCTCAGCAAGCAGTTCTTGCATCAGTGATCATTTCTAACTAGCACTGTCATAGTGGTCCCTTCTCTGTCCTAACTGCCCTCCCCGACCCCCACTTGTGTCAAGCTTCCAACAGTGGGCCAGTCTTTGTGGTCCTTGGGTATTAGTCTATTGCCCTTGGGTATTAGTCTCATACTAGTTTTTTTTTAATATCCCACAAATGTGTGCAATCATTCTGTGTCCTCTCTGGACTTCTTTCCTCTCACACTAAGCTTCACAGGGTCATGGTGCTGGCAATTAGGGATTCTTTGTGACACCCTCAAATGTGAGCTTTCCCTCTGGTTCAGTTCTTTCTTAGGGGTCCTCACCCTCCTTCATGCTTCGGTGTTGCTGGGTGATTGTATACCTGCAGTCACCTATGGTTTCAGCCAGAAATTCAACCCAATTTGGTACAGTCAGAGTGGACTTGAGTTTCAGTATGGCTAAAACAAAATCAAACTGGGCTCTGGCTTTGTTCCTTTCTGCACTCCCTAACACTCCCTCCCAACATGGCTATCTTGTGGACCGAATGAAATAATCTATTCACACACAGAAGGGATTTAGGAAATGCTGCTGTCAATAGTATTATCTGTGTCACTTGGTTGTCCTAGCCCATATTTTTTTTCCTGGGTCCCTGAGGGGCCTTTCCTGACACTCAATCTAAATAACCCAAATATTTCCCCTCAAGGCATCCAGTTAAGTATAGTCATAGCATTTTTCACATGGAATACTTTACTTTCCTGCATGTTTGTTTCGCCTCCTGGGCAAACCTTGATCATGAATTAATTAGAGAAGAGGCCCTGTTTGATTCACCAGCACATCTTTAACACCTACACCAGCCCCCTGACAGTCATGCCCAATAAGAACCTGTAGAATAAATGAATTATTGTACTTTAGTGCCATTAAGCACTTGCTTACTGATGGCATTTGAAGAATTCCCCTCTAAATTTACTGTTCCAGCTGTAGTTCCCATGTTAGATATGCTACCACTCATTTACTGTTTAAGAGAGAAATCTAGAAGATATTCTAATCTCTAAAATTCCTATAAACTTACGTCTCTCTGTTCTTCTCTGTCCCTGTAAAAACTGGTTAATTTGGTTTCTTTCTTTCCTCTCTTGAAGCTTAGCAGAATGATATTCACATTACAAAGCTATTGGTCTCTTAAGGCTGGAGAGACAGTACAGCAAGTAAGAAAAGTTCCTTGCAGGCATTCAACTCAGGTTCCCTGGCATTCCATATGGTTCCCTGAGAACCACCAGGAATAATTCCTGAGTACAGAGACAGGAATGATCCCTTAACATTGCCAGATGTGACCTCCCTCCACCCCCCCACCAAAAAAAAAACAAAACAACCCTCACAAAGCTATTGGTCTCACTCATTTCTCCCAAGTTTTTAAACATTTCTTCTACATAAACACTTTTCATTTGAGCTTTCTCCCTCACTTATCCTGAAAGATTCAGTTCAGATGTCTCTTGCTCCTGGAGATATTAAACAAATCCCAGGGGTCTGTTTAGTTATCTAGGTTTTATGTTTTTCTATGGTACCCTGAACACTTTATCAAAATTAGCATTGTGGGTAAAATGTTTTCCTCTCAAACACCTCTCCAGATCTGAATGCCTCCAGTTGGGAACAGTATTTTTATTTCTAGATCCCTTGTACCTTTCTGTACAGTACATAGCAGGATAACTTACTAAATTATTCTAGTCTAGATTTTAATAACTAATATTATTACAGTCTGTTCTTCAGTATAAAGGTACATTTTAATTATGCATGTGGTTATCAGTAGATATCACTCTATATATTTACTGATTTTAAATATCAAGTCACACACATTCAGGATTAGAGGGTTTTAAACACAGAAAATTATAGATAGAAATATTAAAATCCCTTGTAAGCATTCTTGTAAGCACTTTGGAATTATTCACATCCCAACTTGGCATAAGTAATGTTTCTACAACATGGTGTTACCTCTTTTCCCTCTTTCTTTTTTCTCTTCTCTCTTTCATATTTCTGAAGTGGAACTATTTTACTTCATTTGAAAAAATAAAATCACTTGTAATATTACCAGGAAGAGAAAATTGATAACATTCAAAAAGTTTTTTTTTAGTTCATTTCATTTTCTTTATAAAATGGAAGCAGTATAATTTACAATACTGTTAATGACAGAGTTTCATTAATGCAACATCTTGGCCCCACACCTCCACCAGAGGGTCAGTTCCCTCTACCAGAATTTCAGTTCAACTGATTTTTTTTTAACATAGTTAGAAAAATGTTTACCCTGGGACAAAAAACAGAGACATCTCTGAAAAAAATTGTATCTCATGAACATAGATGCAGAGATCTTCACCATTATATTAGTGAGTTGAATCCAGTAATGCGTTACATGAGTCATGCTCTATGATAAACTCAGATTTATTCTGGGATGCATAGATTGTTTAATATATACAAATCAATAAACATAGTACACCACACCAATACAAGAAAAAATCATTAATATATGATCAAATCAATAGATGTACAGAAGGTATTTGGCAAGATCCAACACCCATTTATGCAAAATGTCAATAAAATAGGGATAGAAGGGATTTTTCTTAGTAGAGTTTAAACCATTTACCACACATTCCCAGCTAATATCTCAGTGATGAAAAAACTGGAAAGACCATTCTAAGATCAGCTATAAAACAAGGTTTCTCACTCTTTCACCACTATCATTCAATGTAGTAGTGGAATTCCTTGCCAGAGCAATTAAACAAGAAAGAGGTATTAAGGGGAATCCAGACTGGGAAAACTGGAACTCAGACTCTCATGTTTGCAGATGACATGATAATATGCTTAGAAAATCCTTAAGGCTCTCCACCAAAATAAAATGCTTCAGAAACCATACATTTGTATAGTGATTTGGCAGGTTACAAAATCAGCACACAGAAATCCATGGCATTTCTATATGTGGACAATAAAGTAGAAGAAGGAGAAATAAAATAACACAATTCCATTCACAACTGTGCCTCAAATAATCAAAGGCATGGGAAACAACTTGACCAAAGAGGTTAAAGACTTATACAAAGAAAACTATAAGTCACTACTAAAAGAAGTAGAAGACACAAGGAAATGGAAACACATCCCCTGTTCACGGATTGGAAGAATTAATATTGTCAGAATGACCGTCCATACCAAAGCATTGTACAGGTACATTGAGGTGTCCCTATAAAAATATTCATGACATTGTTTTAGATTAAAACCAAATGCTATGAATATTTTTATGGAGTAATAACCTCCAACATTCAAAACAATCCTAGGATGAAGAAGATGGGGAGTCTTTCCCCAACTTTAAATTATACTAAAAAGCTGTAGTAATAAAGGCAGAGTAGCACTGGCATAAAGGCAGACTCTCAGTTCAATGTAATAGAATTGAGAAGCCAGAGACGGATCTGAGGTTTTATACAGCTAATCTTCAACAAGGGTTTAGGAGTCTGAAGTAGAACAAGGAAAATAATTCTGGGAAACTGGTCAGCCACATGGGAAAAAAATGAATTCAAAACGCTATCTCTCACCTAACAGAAAAATAAATCCAAAACTGCTTAAAACCTCAATATCAAACTTACAGGTCTTAGTCTGTAAGTTATGTTGAGGGAAAAATAAGCAGAACACTGTGAAGTTGAATCTCCAGGCATCTTTAATGGCTCAATGCCATTGGCCAAGTAAATGGAAGCAAAGAGAAAGAGGACTACATCAAATTAAGAAGCAGCCCTAAAGCTGCTAAAACATCACACCTTAGGTTCCCTGGAACTGAGACCTGGGAAGACTTTTTCCTAGTGCCAGCACAGACTCAGAGAAGGCTGCACCCACTCTCTGAGAGAAGCTCCAGCAAGGACAAAGGCCAGAAAAGGAATATCAAAGAAGACTGTCAACTGCTCCCAACTCTTGCCTTTGGCAACCCCATTGAACAGCTTGAGAGCAACTCAATAAAAGCCAACTGATACATAGGAAGCCATCACAGGTGCTACCTGCCTCCGTCTGTTGCTGCCCCTTGTGTTGAGCGCAGGTGGTGCTTGGGCACCAGAGCACGGGTTGCCTGCATCTCCCGTCTTGAGATGTGGATTTTCATATCTAATGCTGGGATGTATTCTGGGGCTCTCTTCTTTCTAAAAAACCCACATCCTTTTTGAGCTCTTCTCTCTCTCCTCTCTCTCTCACTCTCTCTTTCTCTCTCTCTCTCTCTCCCCCGCTCTCCACTCTACTTCCCAGCTTCCTCAAAAATTCCAAGTAAACCCTGTTATAATTCACTGTTCACCTCCTGAAATTCTTTTCTGAGAGGCAAATGTGAAAGACCTGGAAGGTATGGGTAGGTTCTAGGACTGGCTTTCCTACAAAATACAAGTCTCACAGTAGACTCATCAGTCCTAGATTTCCCGAGCCAGTCCCCAGGTGATAGAGGTGGATTGGGAGAGAGGGCAATTTCCTTCTCAAAACCAGAGGGGAGATTCCCTTCTCAGGAATGAGGGGCTGTTGCCTCTCTCCTCTGCATTTCACATGTCACCCAGAAACCCCACCAACAGCATCAAAGTCATAGGAAATTTCTGACTGCATTACAGTCAGCTATATGAGTATTTGGCTAGAACAGTCCACTCACACCCTGGGAAAGCACATGTGTAAGCATAAACACTCAAGTGTGTGACCCACAGTGACCATCAGGGTATGTGAGTATCAGAAGTGTGTATGTGTGTTTGTGTGTGTGAGAGAAAGAGAGAGAGAGAGAGAGAGAAAAGAGAGAGACTCTTAGTCATCATGACACCAACAGACGGAAAGAAAGGGAAGGAGGAAAAGTAAATTTAAAAAATACAGAGCCTGGGGTTGGAGCAATAGTACAGTGGGTCAGGCAATTTTTTGCCTTACATGAGCCAACCTAGGTTCAATCCCCTGCACCCCATCTCTGAACCCTGCAAGGAGTGATACCTGAGCACAGAGCCAGGAGTAAGCCCTGAGCACCTAGGCACAGCTGGGTAAGGTCCCCAAACCCAAACAAACAAACAAAAATGCCAAGCAAACAAACAAAAACAGATCTCATCAGTAAAATAAGGAGCAAGGATATAGGCAGTGCCCAAAAATAGCAAACTCTTAGACTGGCCTCAGAACTGAGGTGACCAAGGTGTAGACAAGGAGAGTGGGCTGAAAGAGTGGAGGGGTGCAGTGAACTTCATGGAATGATATTAGTACTTTGGTGGTGGGTGGTGTATGGTAACAATGTACCCCTAAAACATAAACATTTACAGTGCTGTAAACCAACAGTACCTCAAGAACAAAACAAGAAAATAATTCCCAGTCCCCTGGTTCCTGATTCTTTCAGAGATAATGACAGGTTGTGAAGTCAAAGATGGCATTCTGCCTACACCTAGGAGCAGTTCCTTGTGATCAGTAATAAAACCTGAAGGTGCATTAACAATATTATATATTTGTATTTTAATTTGCATTATTTAAATATTTTGTAATTCTGAGATATTGTAATCTCCTAGCTCTACAGCATAAATAGGTAAAAAATAGCCGATTAAAATAAATTTGGGCTGAGAGCACGCATAGCAGCATCCCCACTGAGCCCCAGTTCCCCAGTCCTGATTGTAAACATTTTGAAGGGCTTATATGCTAGTGCTTTATGATAATGTAATCCATATTTAACACTTTGATTATGCATATAAATTTGGTGTCAGGAGCCAGAGAGTCAGTAGGGTAGATCTTACCCCAGCTCAGTCCCTGACAGTACATATGATGGCCACTTCCCGTCAAAAGTTTTGGGGGACAATGGAAATTACTTTTATCATTTAATATGTAATTTTCTCTTATCTGTTTCTAGTTGAATATTTTCCCTTCCATATGAGAAAATATCATTTTTCATTTTCATCTTGTGCCCCACTGACCATTCACTGATATATTTTGGCATCAATTTTTAGTATTTTTGAGATACCACTTGAAACAAAAACTCCTAGAAGCAACAGAAAACCACTACAGATCCCAATTTTTCTTTGGAGTCCTAAGAGACCTTTTTGAGATTTTCAATCACTATCTTCCCGTTCATCATCTATTTGCTAGAGCAGGCACCAGTAATATCTCCATATGTCCTGTCTCATGCTAGTAGAACCCAAAGGCATCCACTTGCTCCAGGAATATAAAGAGCCTCAAACCATTATATTAGGTCATGGGAATGACCTAATATAAATGTTACTGGTATTTGGCATATCAAATACAACACAAGCAGCTTGCCAGGCTTGCCATGCAGGTGGCATACTCTTGTAGTCACCTCTAAATAAAGCAATTATAGATGAACCACGCGGCCGCTAGCTGTGATAGTCTGGTCTGCTGGGTGGAGTTGTGACGAGAGGAAGTCCGGATGTGGAAAATGGCGGGCCCCTGGAGTAGGGGAGGGTGGTCTGGCTTGTTGTGAGGCTCTGCTGGGGTGGCAGGCCAGGGCTAGAACCCACCATGCCTCCCAGGTGCCTCATGAGTGGCTGGGCACAGGGAGAGCAAGTAGCAGCTCTGCCCCCATGTCTGAGAGTCTCTGGTTCAGCATACCTGGGCCGGATTGAAAATAAACTGCTGCAGGGTGGGTGTGGATGATCTGGGCTGTGATAGTCTGGTCTGCTGGGTAGAGTTGTGGACGAGAGGGAAGTCTGGATGTGGAAAATGGCGGCCCCCATGGAATGGGGGGGTCGTCTGATTTGTTGTGAGGCTCTGCTGGAGTAGCAGGCCAGGGCTAGAACCCGCCATGCTTCCCGGGTGCCTCATGAGCGGCTGGGCACAGAGAGAGCAAGTAACAGCTCTGCCCCATGTCTGAGAGTCTCTAGTTGCAAGAATAAATAATTAAGTAAATAAATGTGCTCAAGCTAAGAGAGAGAAGGAAAGAGTTCCTTAGGCTTTAATGATCACTGGCCAAAGAAACACAACAGCAGTATTTAGAGAAAGGGACGCTAAAGGGTACAAAGCTTCACAGCAGAAGCCTTGGGCCCAAGATATCACACTTTACTTTATTTGTAGATTGTGTTATCTGTGTCTATATTCGTGTGCTTGAGTTATGCTTGAAACTTGATGAGATCAAAATATGTATGAAATTGATTTTCTTAGGTTTTTGGCCAAAGTACAACTTTGTCTCTTACAAGATCTTTTTCTGCTCATTCACTAAATTGTAAATTTCAAGAGGACATGGACCCCCTCTCCTTTCTGAACTCTTATCCTTAGCAATGCAGATAACAGCTTGGTACAAAGTAGGCATTCAGTGAATACATGAAATAGCTGAATAAATAAATGAATAAGCAGCACATCTCTGCCAAGAATGCTTATGCCATCACTGGAAATTCCAAACACTACAGGATCATGTCCTATATTTTCTGGAGAACTAATTTCTATAAGTTCAAAGCTACAGGGACTTTTGTTTCCAATTTCCTGCTAACCTTTAAATCCCACCTTATGTGGAAATTATCACAAAAGTGTGGGAGTCAGAGGCTAGGTAAGACAGAAAATGGAACAGTGTGCTAACAATTGTCGAAAGTACTAATACCAACTTAGAACTGAGAATTAATTACAGGCAAAAAAGATACACATGACAACCCTTTAAATGTATGTTCTGTAATCCATAGTCTGGAAGGAAAGGAAAAGAGAAAGAGATAGAGAGAAGTGGGAAAGAAATAAAGAACCTGCCATGGAGGCAGGCTGGGGGAGTGGGGAGGAAGTGGGGACATTGGTGGTGGTAGATGGACACTGGTGGAGGGATGGGTGTTGGAACACTGTATGACCAATACCCAAATATGAACATCTTTGTAATTGTATATCTCACGGTGGTATAATAAAATACTTATTAAAAAATATAAACCCCCACCTTATGGGTTAAATTGCCACCTACTCTGTTGTACCTCCAAAAACTCAAACCAAAATCTCAATTTCCCCATAATGTGTCCTCTCAGCACCCCTCACCTTGTCTTGTAATCTTCACTTTGACTTTCCTTTACTTGATCCATCTTTCTCCTTGGCTTTAATGTCTTCAAAGCCTTGGGTTAAGCTCTACAAACTAGTCTTCCAACCACTTTGTCATTACACACAGCTCTTTGTAGATGCTAGCTATTCCAACTAGTTATTTAGTTCCTAATTTTTCCAGATTTGTCTTGCAGACTCCTTATATCCCCTCTTATGCCAAGGCTATCATATACTTAATGGAATCTCAGAACTACACAAACTGTTGATACAGCTCTATTGTAGGACAAGGATAGACAGCAAATGTCCATTATGTCTCTCACTGGGTCTTGTTGTTGTCCTTCATAATGTCTGTCTAGAAAATTGCCCCAATCTCAATGCCATATACATTTTGTGAAAGTTTTCTTTGGATCCAGAGAGATAGTACTGTGGGTAGGGCATTTGCCTTACACACAGCTGAGCCAGATTCGATGCCTGGCACCCCATGATTCCCTCAAACTTGCCAGGAGTGATTCCAAAACACAGATCCAGGGTTGAGCCCTGAGCACCTCTGGGTGTTGCCCCCAAACAAACAAATAAAAAAACCAAGCAACCAAATAAACAAACAATTTTCTTTGTCATTAAAATATACATAATAGAATATGTACCACTTTATTCTTTTGTGAAAAAATCAGTGGCATTAAATATAGTCAGTGTTATGTAAACATAGCTTTGAAGCATTAACATGTTTTCTCTATTCCAGACAAAAACATTACCAATAAACAATAATTATTCCTTCCTTCTTATCCCTAGCCCCTAACAACCTTTCTTCTGTTTTTTTTTTTTTTTTTGTCCCCATAGGTGTTAAGCTGTCTGGGCGGATTGGGTGTCATTGACATCCACCCTGCAGCAGTTTTTTTTTCAATCCAGCCCAGAACTCCATTCAGCAGATGAGCCTATCACAGCCCAGCCCGGATCATCTACACCCACCCTGCAGCAGATTTTTTTTTTTTCAATCCGGCCCAGGTATGCTGATGCAGAGACTAACAGACATGGGGCAGAGCTGCTACCAGCTCTCCCTGTGCCAGTCAGCTTACGAGGTGCCTGGGAGGGATGGCGGGTTCTAGCCCTGGCCCACCACCCCAGCAGAGCCTCGCAACAAGCCAGACGACCACTCCATGAGGGCCGCCATTTTCCACATCCGACCTCCCTCTCATCAGAGCTCCATCCAGCAGACCTATCACAGCCTGGCTCGAGCAGCCACTTGCAGCCACACGCTTCATCAATAAACGATGTATTTAGAGGTGACTACAAGAGAATGCTACCCACACGGCAAGCCTGGCAAGCTGCCCATGTTGTATTTGATATGCCAAATACCAGTAACAATTATGTTAGGTCATTCCCATCACCTAATATAATGGTTTGAGGCTCTTTATGTTCCTGGAGCAAGCAGATGGCCTTGGACATACTAGCATGTGACAGGACATATAGAGATGTTACTGGAGCCTGCACGAGCAAATCAATGATGAACAGGAAGATAGTGACAGGAGTTAAGATCATATTTTATCCCTCTGGACCTCAGTATCAGAACTTACTAGATTTATTGATCTTGAGTATGATTTATATAAAATGCTAACCTTCTATAAATACTCTGCATTTATACTTTAACACAGGAAACAAAACTGAGACAAAATTTTCTTTCTCAAGCATCAAATTCAGATATGAGTGATAAAAACCAATAAGATATTTTAATACATCTGATGAAGTATTCTAAAGTTTGTTGATAACATTCTTCATTGTATATTAGTTTTTCCAGTCATTCTTGATTATCTAATGAATTTGACCATGCCTATCAATTTGTCAGTCTTGATCTTTAATAGATTGATGCCAAGTATTTCAGCACATATAGACATACTCAGCTTCTCTAGGCATGCTCCAGTCACAATTTTTCATTCTTATTTATTCAGCAAACACATACTATCACTTATCATGTTTAGGCACCTTATTCTCTACTGGGGGACTTAGAAACAAAACCCTCAAAGCAATCACAACTGAGTGATAGATACAGGGTAGCTATTGCTCCTTGGAGCTTATGTCTGAATGTAAAATGAAAATCCAGTAAGATCTAGCCAGAAAGAACAAGTGCTTTCAGTAAGTTCCAATACAACTTACTGAGATAGGGAGAAACTTTCAAAATTTAATCTAGAGACAACTGTAAGATAAAAATGTTTAGAGTGAGAATCAGTTGGTTATTTTACAATTTTAATTGAGGTTATGAATTTGGACTCAACAGAGCCTCAAGAATAAATGAATTTGGACTCAACAGAGCCTTAAGAATCCTGATTCCCTAAAAACCAAAAGAATTGGGGCTTTGACAACTGGAAAGCAAGGATAAACATATGGGATGACATGAAACTAAGCAGCTTCTGCACCTGAAAAGAAAAGTTGACCAAGTACAAAGACAGTCTGCAGAGGGGAAAGAATATTCACCCAACGCCCATCTGATAAGGGGTTAATATCCAGGATATAATAGGTACTGGTATAACTTTACAAACAGAAAACAGCCAACCCCATCAAAAAATGAGAAGAAATGAACAGAAGCTTCCAAAAAGAAGAAATCCAGATGGCCAAAAGGCATATGAAAAAATGCTCATTATCACTAATCATCAGGGATATGCAAATCAAAACAACAATGAGACAGATATCTCACACCATGGAGACTAGCACATAAAGAACAAGAACAACCAGTGCTGGCATGGATGCGAGGAGAAAGGGACTCTCTCTCTCATCCATTGTTGGTGGAATGTCGACTGGTCCAGCCTTTTTTGGAAAACAATGTGGACATTCCTCCAAAAACTAGCAATTGAGCTCCCATTTGAGCCAGCAATACCACTCTTGGGAATATACCCTGGGAGGCCAAAACACAAAACACAAACACCATCTGCATTTCTATGTTCATAGCAACGCTATTCATAATAGCCGGAATCTGGAAACAACCTCAGTGCCCAAGAACAGACAACTGGATAAAGAAACTGTGGTACATCTACACAATGGTATACTATGCAGCTGTTGGGAAAAAAGGAGTTATAAAATTTGCTTATAAATGGATGGGCATGGAGAGTATCATGTTGAGTGAAATTAGTTAGAGGGAAAAGGTGAGATATAGAATGACTGCATTTATCTATGGAATATAAAAATAGTATGATACTAATATCTAAGGCCAGGCAAAGCATGGTCAGGAGGACTTCTCGGTGGGTGGAACCTATCACAAGTGTGTTGGAGTCAGAGGTAAGGTAAGACAGAGAAGGGACCTGTGTGCTAAGAATTGTTGGAAATGCTAATACCAGAGTAGAACTGAGAATTGAATGTAGACCAAGGAATATACAGGGATAATACATTTTTGTATGGCAAGTCACAAGTCTAAGAGAAGAGAGAGTGATAGAGTGAGAGAGAGAGAGAGAAAGGACAAATTGCCTGCTATAGAGGCAGGATGGGGGAGAGGAGAGGGAATATGGGGACACTGGTGATGGGAAATGTGCACTGGTGGAGAGACAGGTGCTGGAACACTGTATGACTAATCATGAACAGTTTTGTAATTGTATATCTCACGGTGGTATGATAAAGTTGAAAAAAAACAATTGGGACTTTGAACTGAGACCAAACAAAAGTTTATATTATCAAAGGTTTGTTTCTTAATTATTTCTTGTTTGGGGGGTTACACCCAATGGTGCTCAGGACTTACTCCCTGGCCCTGCATTTGGGGATTAGTCCTGGCAGTATCCAAGGACTACATGCAGTGCTAGGAAAAGAACACATTGGTTCCATGCAAGGCAAGTATCTGTTGTACTATCTCTCTGGCCCAAGAAGGTGATTGGCAAGAAGAGATGTTGGGAATATAAGAAATAATTGGGGGAATCGGAAGTTAAAATTGAGATAAATTGGGGCCTGAGTGATAACACTGGGGATAGGATATTTGCCTACCATGCAGCTGACCTGGGTTTGATCCCTGGCATCCTATATAGTCCACCAAGCACTGCCAGGAGTAATTCCTGAGTGTAGAGCCAAGAATAAACCCCTTGACATCGTCAGGTGTGAGCCCCCCACACAAAAAAAAAAACCAAAAAGACAGAGATAAGACAAGACTGTGCACCCTCCCCCTCCGCCACACACATACACAAATATGAGATGCTGGAAGGAATTGTATACGGCTTTTCAGTTGGGCAAAGGGTACTGAGATAAACATACAGCCTATGGTACATATCAGAGTACAGAAGGTGCCTCCATAGTTCAAGCCACTGCAGCAAGATTAAACTGTGCCTTAAATAAAGCTGCCAGCAATCATAGAGCAGCTGGTGCTGGGGAAGAGACCCCCTGCCGGGAAGTTAGGGGCAGGTGGCAAGGGTGAGCCCTTCCCTGAACCTGACCCTCTGGTAGTAGTTGCCAAAAGTGAGCACAAGATTCCTTGCATTTGAAAAGGCATGCTTTTCATCAGAGGCTTAGTAGATGAAGGGTGGGCAAGCTAAAAACAAAATGTAATTCCCAAGTTTTGAATGTCTGGAAGAAAACAATCATGCTCTGGGGAGTCTTTACCAATGCACAATACATTGACTGCAGATAAGGTAACTGCTAAAACAATTCATTCTCTCTGTCTTCTTTCTACTCATCCTACTTTCTTGCTATATCTACAAAACATGAACATTTTCACTGCACATTAATATCCTGGGTCACAAATTCTTTGCATTTCCTAAATTCTGCTTAATGATTTTATTTAATTCAATTTTTGCCACTGTTAGGATTTTCAAAATAATTTTCACCCAGCTATTATCATACCATATAATTCATCCATTGATTTATTCTAAGGAAGTGTTTTCCAGACATAATTTGTTCGAGACTTTATGGGATTATATAGCCCTCCTCCTCTATGTATAATATAATAGGCACAGAGGAGCTTTAAGTTATTCCATGAGCAAATACTCATATAATACAAAAATATACATCACTTAGCCACATTTCTTAAAAAAATACTTGCAAATAGCATTTCCTAAAATTATATTGTAGTCATAGTCAAAGAAGACAGGACAGAACTCTGCCACAGACACGTGTGGGATTTCATGAGTATTTCAGAGCATGATAATAAGTGTGTTCATTCTTAGATTTACAGGATTTCCCTGTAATTAATCTGGACACAATGAATTCATAGAGAAGGGTTATCTCTAAAACTTCTATTTCCTTGTTCCAAAACAAGATTTCTTAGAAATGACTACTTTAATCTTTGTCTTCTTAACCTTAGGTCTCTCTTATTATTTCTAGCAAGTCTACAAAGCCTCAACCAAGGAAACTGCCTTTGATTTCAGATTTCTATTTTCTCGTTTAAACTTTCTAAGCACCTGCCTAATAACAACAAGTTTCGCTTCCTTCAGCACCATTCAGTTCTGCCACATGATGCTGTGAAGTTTTACTTGAGCTCACTTAGCTTTTAAACACCTGCAGTGCCTAACAAGGATAGTATTGTCTGACTATTTTACTGAGGAATGAGTTGCTTTACCTGTCAAGATAAACTTCACTGTACATATTACTGGATCTCTGGATTAATGCCTTAGAAAACAGCACATTTGCACAGTTCTAGGCCTTTCATAAGTGTTAAGTACTGATTTCATTTGATAGGCCGGATATTATATCAACATTTAGTTAAAGGAGCTTATTGCTGGGGGTTCAAAGATGAACTATTATGAAACCTAGCCTTGTGGATTCATGCTGAAAGTTTATTTTATATAAAAAATTTTAGAGGTCATGATAGAAGGTTATCCATGTCCTGTGAAAAATATTGAATAAATATGTAATAGTCTAAGTTTGCTTTAAAAATCCAGTATAATACATGTATAGCTAAATGATTGATGATAGCACTAACAATATGAACATTTATTACCCTTCCGTCACTATGTAGATAATAGATCAAGAGAAAACGGCAAAGGCACAATTTTTACCAGGTCAGAGATGCTCTAAATCATACTCCGATTGACTTAATTTTCTACCATTTTTCTCTTATAAAATGTTATGCCAGGCATGATAAAGTATGTCTCCAGCTATTTCTAGATCATCTTTTAATTTATTTTTAATAAAGCTTACATATGGGTAAAAACTTCAAAGTAAATTCTGAAACCTAAAGACAGTTTTCTGCCTTGGACAGTTAATCAATGCCACAAATAAATTGTGTGAAATTCAGTTTAAATAGCCATACTCTATTCAAAAGCAGCAAAGAAAAAGATTAAAGATGTTCACCTTTGAAATGTGAATGGCTTTTTTCGAGAAAGAATTGGTCACCTTGGTGCTCATAATGTGGGGTAACTGTCAAAATCCTATTGTAGACATGCATCACAAATGGTAACAATTAAATAGAACAAATGACCTTGTTAAGGGAAGCACCGAGATGGTTAAGGGAGTTTGAGGCATTGGTGGAAAGATATTGACATTAGTAGTGGTGTAAAGTTGGAACACTGTGTGCCTGATATTATTGCCAATATTGCAAATCACGATGCCTAGATAAAAAATTGGGGAGAAATAATTATCAGTGAGGAGAGTAGGAAAATAGCTCAAATAACTAAAACACATACTAGGCTGAATCCACAGCACTCCCTGGTACCCCAAGCATCACACCAATGGCCTGAGCTCTGCTGGATATGCAACCCCCACAGACACACACACCGACCAAAAATATGAGGAGGAAAAGAGATAAAAATCAATTAATTTAAAATGCTCTTTAGGGTTTAATATTCACGTGCTTATATCTTATATGTTGTACTACTAAGTTCCTGTTTCAGGACTACTAAGTTCTGCTTTTATAGTGAAGGAATTGTGCCTAAGGTAAATGGTAGGGTGCTACCTGCCTTACTATGTAATGAAAGCCAATTAGAGAATGTTTGGGAGAAACTTAGTGGTGACTCGACTATTTTTTTTTATTTATGTTAAAAATTTTAGTAGACTCTGATCAGTGCTTCAGATGGAATGTATTTGAGGTTTGTTGCTTTATGTGAGTTAAAAAGTTAAGTAATCCTGCATACTGGAGGTAGTGCCTAGTAAAGCACATCAGTTTAGAGATATCAGGCAATGAGGAGGAAAATGCCTATAGGGCCCAAGAGCTGAAGCCTCTCCTCCCCTTTCTGATAACAGGGTTGAGATTTCCTTTTCCCTCCTCCTGCTATCTCTATTGTTGGGTACTGTTCTTGTCTCCAGTCTGTCTTCCTACTTCAAACACTTCTTATCTTAGGGAGCAAACCCTATGAGTAATCCATGTTCCCACTTCCTCAAAGCACCCCTTCACCAACTCTCTCCTTGCTATATCCTGAGCCAAACTTCATCTATTCAGCTACTTCCTCATCCTGGCCTCCAGCTTCTATAAACAGAAAGTCTCTTTCAGTGAAATAGAATTTCTACAAAATGTAGAGAAATATTACACTTTCTTCACCTTTCATATTCAAATGCCTAATTCATCCTGGCCTCCAGCTTCTATAAACAGAAAGTCTCTTTCAGTGAAACAGAATTTCTACAAAATGTAGAGAAATATTACACCTTCTTCACCTTTCATATTCAAATGCCTAATTAGAATTCACTTGTTTACCCAATAAATATCTGTCAAACTGTTTACTAAACACTATGACAATCTAATATACTGTGTCCAACTCCTCTCCAATAAGCTTTCGAAAATAAAAAGAAATAATGAGGATTTAGGAGGAATCACCTTTACCTCAGTTTCCTTGGATGAAATGAGGACAACATTGACATCAATAGAAATCTTTGAAAACCTAAATTCAGTGAACACTTATTGGGTCTCAGTCAGGTTTTGATTTTGGTGATTGTGGTGCTGGAGAGCAAAAAGAGTGCCATCAAATGTAGACTGGCCTTAAACTAAGTGTAGATTAGGAAAGCATTGAGAATGAGAACCATCTTGCACAGAAATAAGGTGGTGGCAATGGACATGAAGGCAGACTGACCGACCTTAGAGATGGTAGAGGTATGAAGAGAAGAGTTGCAGGATAGTTAGGAATTTCTAGTCTCCAAAAAAAAGAAACTTCGGTAGGCCTGCCAATATTATCTGCTAGAAGTCCCATCCCTACTTACCCCTTCTCATTATCACACTGATCTCCTACAGAATTTCAGCCCTCAAACATGGATGCCACTAGGAAGTAGGAGTTAGGGTACCTTGCAGTCACGTAAATAATAAGTCTCTCAATTTTAGCAAGTGAAAATACAAAAGTTTCAGTTAAATTTGAGTTTCTAAACTCAAATTGATATGCCAAAAAACCCAGTAAAAATAATAGACCTCATTCTCATGACCTGAAGGAATGGTCTGAGGCTCTTCGTGTTCCTGGAGTGAGCAGATGAACTTGGCACACTAGTACATGACAGGACGTGTGGAGATGTTACTGCTGTCCACTTGAGCAAACTGATGAATAACAGGAAGATAAGTGATACAAGTGATAGTATGGTTACTGAGAGTCTAACAGTGGTATACTGCATTTATTTAGTTGCCTCTTTGGGCATGTCAGACACTGATGAAGAAGTGCTTTCTACAACGTATAATTTCCATCTGCCCCAAGTTTGTTTGTTCTTTGGCCCACATGTGGCAGTGCTCTTGCTTTATGCTTGGTTCTGTGCTCAGTTATCACTTTGGGCTTTAGGAGTGATATGGGGTACTGGGGATCAAACCTGGGTTGGCTGCATGCAAAACAGCATTCTACCTACTATATTCTGGTAGGACATTGACATTTAGCAGGAATATCCATTCTGACATAACTAAAAACTTACCTACTTCTCTGATGCCAAATAAAATTTGTTATTTTTGATAAAAATGTATATTTCTCTTACTGAGATGTTCTCCCTTCAAATACCTTGATAAATTGTCATTTTTATTCCATTCCAGTGACTTTGATGTTATCTACCAAAAAAATATGAGACAGACATAAGACAGACATGGGGCAGAGCTGCTACTGGCTCTCACTGTGCTCAGCCGCTCATGCGGTGCCCGGGAGGGATGGCAGGTTCTAGCCCTGGCCCGCCACCCCAGCAGAGCCTCACAACAAGCCAGACGACTCCCCCACTCCATGAGGACCTCCATTTTCCACATCCGGACTTCCCCTCGTCAGAACTCCACCGAGCAGACCAGCCTATCACAGCCCGGCTTGCATGGCCGCTGCGCCGCATGGTTCATCAATAAATGCTGGATTTTGAGATGACTACAAGAGTATGCTACCCGCACGGCAGAGCCTGGCAAGCTACCCGTGTCGTATTTGATATGCCAGATAGCAGTAACAATTATAGACCTCATTCCCATGACCTGATGGAATGGTTTGAGGCTCTTTATGTTCCTGGAGCAAGCAGGTGCCCTTGGGCTCTACTTGCATGAGACAGGTCATATGGAAATGTTTCTGGTGCCCGTTAAAGCAAATCGATGATGAACGGGAAGACAGTGATACCAAAAAAATAATGCCCACTCCAAAAGTCTTGCATGTAAGTCAATGGATAATATTTTTAATGCACAACAATTTTGATCTTAATTAAAAAAAATAATTCTTATCTTTCCTGAGCAAAGCTAATAGTGTTGAAACAGGTCTACTCTTTCAAAGCAATATGAGACTGTCTTTACAAAACTATATTTGTATTTTGTCACCTTAATATTCCAAGTGCTTTAAATATTTCTCTTTGTTTAAAGGATGTGTACTGTGTTCATATACACTGACACAAACTATACCAAATATATATAGAAAAAGCTTACTCTAGAAAGCACTTTGTTGGACAAAACATTTTCCTTTTGGTGTTAATAGAACAAAGAATCCTTGGGCTTTGAATCCAGTCATTCCTCATGAATACTTATAAGGATTGGAGTGGGTACAGTGGCTAGGAAGCTTGCCTTGCATAGCCAACATGGTTTAATCTCCAGCAACACACATGGACGCTTGAGCACCACCAGGAGTGATCCCTGATTGGAGAGTGATGGATATGTTCTGAAAACAACCGGGTGTGGTCCCAACTATTTCCCCTAACCCCAACACCTCCCAAAATCCAAAGGAAAGGTAATCTCAAACATTGTATGTTCATAATCTTTTAAGTTATTTAGATAACTCTGATTTAATATTCAAGAGATAAGTTATTATGATATATAAAATTACTAAAAAGTAGTAATCGGTTATTAGAGATATCTGATATCTGCTCTGTCCCATGGGCCCTGGATGGTTGATGGTCTAACACAGAAAAAGACTGGGCTCCTGGGATGAAACTAAGCCACAGCAGAACCTGGCAAGCTACCTGTGGTGTACTTGATATGCCAAAAACAGTAACAATAATGGACCTCATTCCCAATGAATGGAGACATTACTGGCACCTGCTTGAGCAAATTGATGAACAACAGAAGACAAGTGACAAATGACTAAAAGAGGCTATAAATTACAGGATAACCATTTTGGAAAACAATATGGACATTCCTCCAAAGACTAGAAATTGAGCTCCCATTTGACCCAGCCATACCACTCCTGGGAATATACCCTGGGTAGCCAAAAACACGCAGCAAAAACACCATCCCTACTTTTATATTCATAGCAGCATTATTCACAATAGCCAGAATCTGGAAACATCCAGAGTGCCTGAAAATTGATGACTGGATAAAGAAACTTTGGTACATTTCCACAATGGAATACATGCAACGGTTAGGAAAAATGAAGTTATGAAATTTGCCTATAAATGGATGGACATGGAGAGGATCATGTTGAGTGAAATTAGCCAGAAGGAGAGAGACAGATATAGAATGACTGCATTTATTTGCATGACATAAATATATATACATATTATGATATCAATAGCCAATATCAGGAGAAATGTGGATCAGGAGGTCTTGCCAAAGGTGGAAACTACCACGAATGTGTGGGAGCAGAGGTTAGGTAAGACAGAGAAAGAAACAGTATACTAATAATTGTCAAAAGTCTATTATAATCCACAACATGCAAGTGAGGGAAGAGAGAGAGAGAGAAAGAGAGAAAGAGAGAAAAAGGTGGAGAACCTGCCTCGGAGGCAGGCTAGGGGAGGTGGGAGGGTATCGGGGACATTGGTGGTGGGAGGTGGGCACTGGTGAAGGGATGGGTGCTGGAACACTGTATGGCTGAAACCGAAACATGAACATTTTGTAATTGTCAAAAATAAATAACAAAATAAATAACATGAACATTTTTGTAATTGTCAAAAAATAAATAATAAATAAATTTAAAAATGTTACAGGATAAGGCAGATAAAGTTCACTACTTTTATCCAGACATTATCTATTGTCTCTTCTGGTATCTAGCTTTGGCATTTGGTATAATAATTCACAACTTCTCTGTGACTCTGCTTTCTCTTCTGTAAATGGGTTTTATAATACAGTCACAACCTCACAACTAACAGGAATACTATAAGGATTAAATAAGGTCATAATTATATTGCATTTAGAATAGGGCTTGGAACTTACAGCTGTTAATCACAATGAACTCTTTTATATTGACTATAAACCATTCTATTTAACACCTTTGACTCTCCTTGAGCAGGAAATTAATTTTGTTATCTATGGGCTACTTAGGCTAAATTTTCATCTTCTTTATTCTTATCTGAGTTTGGGGAACAAGGAACCATGGTTATATAATAATTTATTTCAGAAGGTAGCAAGTAATTAATATGTGGTAAAAATCTACTTGAAACCACTTTCGCTGAATTTTAATCTCATACATTTTCATTTGCTAGATTTGATGAGTTGAGAGCAATCTTAGTGTTACTTAACTTAGGTATAGAATGATAAGAAATTAATATACTGTAAGACCTACTAGCACCATTTTTATAGAATCCAAAGATTTATTCTACCATTTAGTCATAATTTAATAGATTTCTTGGTTTTGTGGGGGTAGCAATCATACGCAGAATAAAAATTATCCCTTTTAAACACTTCTGCTTTAATTTGATGCAATTTATTTATCTCTAACAATAATTTTAGAGAAATAATTTCATCTATAAGCATCTTACATTCAGATTTCAGGGTCTGGGAAGATGGCTCAAAGGGCTGTAGCTGAAAGGGCTATACCTGTTTGTGCAGGAGTCCTGAGTTCAGTTCTTACATAGTTCCTGACCATTGCCAGGACACAAAAAGTTTGTTCCAAATAAAGCACTCATCATAAAGTGGAGTAAAGGATCATAAGTGTAGTTCTAGTTAGCCACCCATGACCCTTTAACTACACCTACACAGCTGTATGAATGGACCATTATTAGCCCTCATTTATGTAAATCCAGAGGAGATGCTATCACTGAGCTACAGTTACTCAATAGCAATGCTTTGCACACAAATACTGTACTTAACTCATGCCTTTGAAGTACTCTTGTAATTCAAAATAAAATGACCCCAGGAAGGCTTCATTTTTGCCTCCTAAATGACTTTCTCTTGCTTGACCTTTTTTTGTATAATATCAACTAACCCTTTGTTGGGATGTTATGCTAATTACTCAAAAGAGGCTGATGTAATCCTTTCAAATGTGAAATAACCAGAACAATCAGAATTTCCATGTAGCTGTTCTTTAGAGGGCACACAATAAGAGCAGTATAGAACCTATGACTCCATAGCCTAAAGATAATTTGTGGTGGAAAAGTTCTTGAACTAAAAATAAATCACAGAAAAGATGGCAAGAATGAGAAAAAGTAAAACTAAATGCATTGTAAGACCTATTATTAGCGTTTTCTTGAATTACAAATTAGTCAAGTAATGCAATTCAAAATTCATAACTTTAAACCTTTCTTTGTACCATTCTCCAAATATTCAGCAGTTTCACTACTGCCCTACTATCCTATCCATGCCCCACTTGTTAAGGTGAGTCTAATAAAAGTCCTGTTTTCAGATACTTTCTGAATGTTTTCAGTTGTTAGACCACACCTAGCAGTGCTCAGGGGTTACCCCTTGTTCTGTTCTTGGGGTTCATTCCTAATGGTGCCTGGGGACCAGCAGTGCCAGAGACTGAACCTGGGCCTCCGGAATGTAAAGCATGCACCCACTCTGCTGAGCTATGGGTCTGGCCCCAAACCTTATCAACATGCATCTTTCCCTAAAATTTCACTCTATTGGAATCATTTTCAATTTCTCATGTGTCTTTGATCATAGTCCCTATCATAATACAGGAATTTAAAATTTTATCTGATTGTCCTACAAATCTTCTTTCTCTTCTATTATATAATGGCAATTCCTTTCAAACTCCTCCTTTGGAAGCAACAACATCCTAATCCTAACCCTAACCATAACCCAACAACATCCAAAAATCTAAAGACATTGATAAGGAGTGTTCAGAACCTGTTCTGAAGCTTCCCTTTACATACCTTTGTAGAACTGAAGTCTAAGAAGGTAGACAATTATACTTAAAGTTCCTTAATCTCATGGAATGTCTCAATTTTAAGGCAAAGTTAATTTATTATTGGTTTCTATAATAGAATCACTTCTGGAGGTGTTTGGGGACTGCTATGTGCTGTCACAGATCACTCCCAATTCAGTCAAATGCAAGACCAGGTCTCTCCTCTTAATTCCCTCTCCAGACCACTTTATTTTTATACTTACATACATACATGCTTGCATACATACATACATACACACACACCCCACTCCCACCTCTTATATTTCACTCCTTTATCTACACACATGCACACAGACATATTCAAACATGCAGTCACAAATGTACAATCTGTATAAGGTTAGAATACATTCTAAATTAGAGAGAATTTTGTAATATTCCTAGATACTTCACATCAGATACTTTCATAGCCAGTGCTGGTTAAGGTTTGCTGAGTGCAGTAATTCATCATAGTTTTATTTTAATTTTTTAATTGAAAAATGCTACTCTCAGAGCAGGAGGATGTGTGATTACCTTTATAGGGTTATAATAGAGGCTTTTTTTCCTCCTTGTCCTGAATCCAGGGGTCAGGTAAAGAGAAGTTTTCACTTTCAAGCCAGCATAGTAATATTGAAATCAGCATTAAACTACCTTAAAGCCAAGGAAATGATGCCTTGTCATTAAAACTATTTGCAACAATCAATACAATTCTGATAGGAATGTTTGCTAACTTCTTAGTAGCTGGAAGGCTACTTTCATAGGCAGTGCTGGTTAAGGTTTGCTGAGTGCAGTAATTCATCATAGTTTTATTTTAATTGAGGTAGTGCAGGGTTACACAGTAATGCCAGTGTCTGACTATAGATCTTTGGAGGGTGTCCATATTTTTGCTATCATTCTGTAATTTATGTAAACCGGTGGTCAGTGGTGTTTATGGAGAAGCAGGTGGTTGAACTTAAAATTGGGGAAGCCAGCATGTGTGGGTTCACATGGCATTTAAAACCCTCTACATTCTATTTCTGCTGCCAGACTTGGCTCCCAGGCCTAGCCTGAACCCCCTCTGCTGCTCCTCAGTGAGCTCATTGACTCAAACATGATCAATGCGTTCCAACTGCCACACCTTCACTGTTCTTCTGGCCCTTTCTCCTTCACACTTGCCTAAATCTTCCAACATACACTTGAAGCTCTATCTCCTCTATTATATTTTAATCTCAGGCTGTCTTTTTTTCTCAAATTCCACTTGCTGAAAACCAGTTTATTTACTATTAGAAATGCACATATCACTGAGAATATGCCATGCTGACTGTCATTTCCTTGTAGCATTACTCAGCTAGTACAAAACCCTGAACGAGACTGTATTTCTCTACAGAGTTCCTATGTGAATAAAATGAAATGAGAAAATTTAAAGCACCTTGCAAAAGAGTCAAGTTAAATGTATGCCTAATAGTACCTTTCTCCTTGACACTTGCAGAATTTTTTAAAGGGAATTTATAGATATATGAAAAAGATATTCTAAAGTCTACACAGCTAAGCAAATAAGGTGGATACAGAGATACAAATATAGATGAAGATCTAACAGCCCTAAAAATGGCATACAGTATTAATATTCTCTTGTCAGAGATAACAAAGTGATGTGTTATCGATAAGACATTCACTAGAACTCAGATCTATGCTAAGTGCTAGTGATAAAAAATGAATGTGCTAAGGTCTCTGCATTACAGAAATATCACATGATTAATAGGAACTTCATTTTAAAGCTTTGCGATAAGTGTATTAATAACTGCATGCAAGACAGATAAGTTGAGCTCATCAAATAGATGTTTTAACATATGTTTTACTTACAAGGGGGATGAATTTATTATTACAACATAGACATTTGCATGCCATATTGTAAATTTCATTTGACTGTGATGTATATAATAAACCTAAGTATCATGTCTTCCCTGCCTCTAGCAAGACTCCTGCCCAGAGTGGTTGCAGGCAAGAAAGTTTGCCAAGGAACATATATGTGATAATGTGATAGCACAGGCGCTACAATAAAGACAAAGTGAAGTTTCCAAGAGGATACTTGAATTAGATCTTGAAGAATGAATAAGCTCTTAATATGCAACAGTTGAGTTGAAAGTGTTGAGTGGAAGAGTAAGGTGAAATGTTGATGGTGAACACTGGGTTCCCCAACAAAATACGGGTGGAAGACAGGATCCCCTTCTGCCCCAGGGAACAATGGAGACAATAGAGAAAGACTCTTGCATCCAGCAAAATTCTAAATGGCTTGACTCACACAAATTCTGGCAATACAATCCAAGGACAGTAAAACCTCAAACTGTAAGTTCCTACCTAGGTCTAAGGCCACTTGGGTTTTGGGTTCTCAGCCATGATGGCTACTACCACATCCTTGGGCCCACTGTCTTCCTCTTCTCTCTCAGCCCAGTTGGGTGAAGAGGAAGAAAGCTACTACTTTATATCTCTTCAGCCCTGACCAGACCCACATTAAAGGATTGGCAGTCAAGGCCAATTTTTTTCAGGTTTGCTTCCCCAGGAGCTCACCTGGTCCCACTGAAATGTTAATAAAGTCCAGCCACAGTCTGCGTTTGAAGTTTCCTTGCAGGCCCTATGCAGAAATAGGAGGAAGGGCATCTGAGATTCATACATCTCAGAGTTAATACAAAAGGCCTGTATCTGTACCATAGATATTCTACAGCTATGTTATGTTTCTCAAAGCTCCAAGAGATCCTTGGTCCTTATTTCACTGTTGTTTTAGGTATTAGCCTTTATACTTATTGAGAGCCATGCTTGCTTGCTAGAATGCAAACTATTTTTCTCTGATTTAATTATTACTATATTATACTTAGAGATCCAAGGTAGCCAGATAAAAATACTGGTAAGATATTCCAGTCTCTCAAGGGATTTTTGAAGAATGAGAGGAAATATATAGATATACATATATATGTATATATATATATATATATCAGGTAACAGAATACATGGTAGCATATTCTGCCACATAGAGAGTCACCGATCCAAACTGTTTTCCTGCACTTTATCTACAAAGTGGCCGCAGAAGATTAACTTTAGGCAAGATGCTGAGGCTTTGGGCAGTCGTGTACTCCAACAAAGGGGTGTAAACCAAAAGTAGCCCAATAGGTTAAGGAAGGTATGTTTAGGTAAGGGGAAATTCAGAAAGGTGAGGATAAAGATAGGATGGTCAAAGATAGAAGATAGAAATGGGTTGTGTCCAGACAGTGATTAGTTTTAGAGTTCAGCTCAGCACTTTAAATATAATACAAAGACAGTGAAGTGCCAAAAATTCAGAACTAAAAATAGTAAAGACATTTCCCCTAATTTTAGATCACTAATGTGAGTATGTAAGTACACTAGGAATACATGTCTGAGGAATGTGTTTATCAAAGATAAAATAATGTCTTCTAACAAAATAAATTAGAGAGGTGCTGAATATCTTGTTACATTATAAAAAGTTTTATAATTCACATAATATAACAATATTTAATGCTTTGACCAGTCAAACAGTAAGGAAGGTCATTTGTCTGTGTTTAACACAACCTTCCTAAACTTAATCAATAAACTATTTTATAATAAATTTACCCCTTTCATAGAACACTTATTAAACATGCCACAGTTGATTTTGGTTAATATTCACTGAGGGGTGCTACCCAACAGTGGTGGTGGCTGGATCTATATATATATTATATAATATATTGTATATATTATTTCCTTGAAAAAAACATAATCAAACAGCACTCATACAATTCTTGTATTATGTGGTATGAAGGATCTCCCTTTAAATTTCCCTCAAATACTTTCAGTATTTGGCTTGTTTTTAGTCCACACCTTCAGGCACTCAGCTGGTTTCTCAAGGATTATTCCTGGCAGAGCTAGGAGAATATATATGGTGCGAGGATGGAAATGGAGTTTCAAGTGTGCAAAACATACACTTTTTGAAGATAATTATCAAATAAAATTTATTGGCCTCCGAGACAAGATGATAAAATGGTCCAGTGGGACCAAACCTTTGTGCTCGCTCTCTGGCATCTCAGTATTGCTTTTGTGGGATATAAGGCCTTTACTCTTGCTATGGTCATGCACACTGAAACACTAAAGTTAAAATACCACTTAAGGGTCAGCATGATAGCTCGATGGTAGGGTGCTTGTCCTGTAGGGGTTTACCCATATTCAATCCCAGGCATCACATAGGGTTCTCTGAGCCCTGCTAGGAGCGATTCCTGAGCACCGAGCCAGGAGTAAGTTCTGAGCACCACCATATGTGACCCTCCTGCCCTAAACCAAGCCAAACCAAACCAAAATGACATTTAATAATTCTCCATTGCTCTCCTCTTTTGGATTTATCACCTCAGTTTTCTACAGAGAACCAAAGGTTCTGTGGTTACAGAGGATGGCAACGGTCACATCAAACTCCATAACAAGTAGATCTCCCAGCCCTGGGAAAAATGCCTAGACCAGAGAGAGGCCAAGAAGTATAGCCGGTTGCCCCTCATGGGCTCTAGTCCACGTGGAATGGAACACTCCTTTGCAGAAATATTTGGAGTTCTGGGTTCTCATGGGTGACTGAGGTCACTTGCCCTACATTTAAAATTTCCTTTTTCTGAGCAAGATATGGCCTGACTTCAGTTTATTCATTTACAAAAATTATGCCCATGAGACTTACACAGTCATCTCCCTGCTTCCTCACAGTTTCTGCCTCCCCACCTTTTCCCACCTTCATTCCTACTCAGACCTTAGCTGAAATGCCACTTCTAACATCAGTCCCCAAATGGAACATGGAAAGGTTGCTGTTGTCAACTGTTGGATTACTCTGTGTCTTTTCCTGCTTAGCATTGACATCTTATATAATTTGATCCATTGGTTGTTGACTTACTGTGGCCCTTTCATTTAGAGAAGGAGCCCTATGAGGACCTGGACTCTGTTTCCATGCAAAGTTGTATTGTATCACTGGGCACACAAATGTCAAATGAATTTGAATTAAAGCACTAAAAGAGATTTAATAATAGTGAAACTCCATAAACTGGTCACAAAGCTCATAAAACTAAAATTTATACTATTTAAGGTATTGAAATTATAAGGAAATGCTATTTGATTGATAAGTTTATATAACTTGTTTTTCTAAAAATATACCCTACATAATGTGTACCTTATGTTAATTTTTATAATTACATAAATAAAATAGCCATTTATATTATAATTATAAATGTTGGGCAATCTAAAGTTACTCAGTGATGCATGTTTAATTTTATTATACATCTTATAACTTCTAGGGAGTATTTTCTTGATAAGGATTATATAATTCTTAAGGTTGGCATTTATATACTTCAAACACTTAAAGCTTCATGTCTGTAATCACTATCACTTAACCACACTGTACTTGGCTTTTCCTTTAATCTGTTTCATAAATCATTCTTAACTATTCATTATATTATTCCTATGGACCTTTCTAAGCTTCTTGCAATCTATCAGTCTCTTATGGTAGTGGTTCATTAAACATAGGCTGTATGTGTTTAAGATGCAATGAATCTGAGCTGACTTGGTGTTCAGTTGGATCTTCCAGTATAAGAATTTTCAAAAAATTCCAAAACACAAATTTTCAAAATAAATTTAGATTCCTTCACAAGGCATTTAATATATCTCCCACATTTCCCTCTGGATAACCTATAGAAATATTATGTGGCTAGCAAATGCTTCCTTTCAGATTGAGTTCATAGGGAACATAGTGCAGATTCTGACATCAACCAGTGGAAACAACATTGTATTTCACCTGAAACACAAAGCTGAACACCTTCTTTCTAGTACTCTCCCTGTCCTAGTTGCTTATTGTCTTTCATGAATTTATTTTTCTATGAGAATAAATCTTCAAATATAGGGTGTGGTTGGGAAGGGAGATGGAATTGGACAGTTAAATGATTATAGCAGGCAGCTCATTTCAGTGTACATCAACAGATTATTTGGAGTGACCCATGAATAACAAAATAATTGAAATCAAATTTTGATGGTGCTGTTCTAGTTAATGTGCCTTTTGAAAGATACATTTGCCTTTGAGGTCCAAACTAGCACATAAGCCCAGATCTAAAGCAAAAATGATTAAGGCCTTAGAACACCATCTTGACTGAATAAACTGTTATAAATATGCGTAGAATACTACTTGACTATAAAAAAAAGACACAATCACAAAATTTGATGCTATATCACGATCACGATCTTCCCGTTAATCATCTATTTGCTAGGCGGGCACCAGTAATATCTCAATATGTCCTGTCACATGCTGTAGAGCCAAGGGCATCGGCTTGGTACAGGAACATAAGAACCTCAAACCATTATATTAGGTCATGAGAATGATCTAATATAATTGTTACTGGCATTTGGCATATCAAATACAACACGAGCAGCTTGCTAGGCTTGCCGTGCGGGAGGCATACTCTATAAACACCTCAAATAAAGCCTTTATTGATGAACGCGCGGCCGCTTGCGGCGCGTGAACCAGCTGTGATGGGCTGGTCGGCTGGGTGGAGTTCTGATGAGAGGGAAGTCCAATGTGGAAAATGGCGGCGCCCATGGAGTGGAGTGGGGGGGTCGTCTGGCTTGTTGTGAGGTTCTGCGGGGGGTGGTGGGCCAAGGCTGGAACCCACCATGCCTCCCGACTGCCTCATGAGCGGCTGGGCACAGGGAGGCAAGGAACCGCTCTGCCCCCATGTCTCGAGAGTCTCTGGACCAGCATACCTGGGCGGATTGAGGAAGAAACTGCTCCAGGGTGGGTGTCGATGATCCGGGCTGTGATGGGCTGGTCGGCTGGGTGGAGTTCTGATGAGAGGGAAGTCAATGTGGAAAATGGCGGCGCCCATGGAGTGGGTGGGGGTCGTCTGGCTTGTTGTGAGGGTTCTGCCGGGGTGGTGGGCCAAGGCTGGAACCCACCATGCCTCCCGACGTGCCTCATGAGCGGCTGGGCACAGGAGGCAAGGAACCGCTCTGCCCCATGTCTGAGAGTCTCTGGACCAGCATACCTGGGCGGATTGAGGAAAGAAACTGCTCCAGGGTGGGTGTCGATGATCCCGGGCTGTGATGGGCTGGTCGGCTGGGTGGAGTTCTGATGAGAGGGAGTCCAATGTGGAAAATGGCGCGCCCATGGGGGTGGGTGGGGGTCGTCTGGGCTTGTTGTGAGGTTCTGCCGGGGTGGTGGGT